>KZ809957.1:67020-80496 GCA_000696205.2 Oncopeltus fasciatus
AGAGAGAGAGAGAGAGAGAGAGAGAGAGAGAGAGAGAGAGCGGAAGGGAGGGAGGGAGGGAGAGGGAGAACGGAGAACGAGGGAGAAAGGGAGAGAGATAGAACGGAGAACGAGGGAGAGAGGGTGGGAGGGAGAGAGAGAGAGGGTGAGAGAGAGGGTGAGAGAGAGGGAGAGAGAGAGAGAGAGAGAGAGAGAGAGAGAGGGTATGAGGGGGGAGGGTGAAAGGGTGAGGGGGAGAGAGAGCGAATGAGAGTGAGAGAGGTAGAGAGAGAGAGAGAGAGAGAGAGAGAGAGAGAGAGAGAGAGAGAAGTAGAGAGAGAGTGAGAGAGTGAGAGAGAGAGGGTGAGGGAGAAAGAGAGAGAATGAAAAAGGAAGATACAATTTCTGAGGCTTACGAGTTCATCAAGTAATTCAATAACCACGTCCAGCATATTTCTCAGCAAACAAATTATAAAGATTTCTTAATCAGTTGAATTATCACGCGGTATCAAGTGTAAATGCACGTATCAATGGAAATTGAGGACAATCAGTTGCAGTGTCACTCAATTCGGGACGAAAATAGCATCTCTGAAGCTGAGCGGTACGTATGTCACTTTAATGAAGCTGATCGCGATCCTTAACTAACTCCAGCTGACATACCAATACTGGATTGAGTGGCTTCGTCCATCACCCGAAATGTCGTAAGAAACCACTTGGTAATCTGTCTTAGTCCACTTTGCTTCCATCAACGGCTAACAATAAGTCTGATGTCAAACTCAAAAGCCAATGGAGAGGCATTAGGTTTCAACGGAGAAATATTGACCAATCGTAACCACTAGAAATCTGTCTTTCCAGTAATGTTTTTGTATCCTTTTTACTTACACCTTTCTGTTCATTTAGAACATTGGATTGCGGTTAGGATGTATGGGAGTGCACGTATACACGCTGGTATATATGTGTGTGTGCCTGAATGAGATTTGTCCCCCCACCCCAGCCATCCGTGCATGTGACATGCTGGTTTGAAGGGCGGGGCTGGCGTACTTCCTGGGCCCCGGCCAAGAATGAACCATGCCAAATTGGGTCGGCCACCTCTCGACAACGCATCCTACCACCATGAAGAGAGTTAGCAGCTTACTCTGCACAAGTGTTGTGGAAAACACTCACCATATTTTTTCCTCTCAAAAATAGGATTCATGAAGATCTTCTGATACTTTTCAAAAGTCGCTCAAATGACATTAGTCTAATTTTTCATTCACTTTAATTGGGTACATACACACACACACACACACATATATATATTTGTCTCTACGCGCTCTAGTGACCCCAATTTTTAAAATATGGAAATTAATCTTGCTATATTAGCTCCTTTCCGCGAATTGTGATGGATGAACGAACTTTTAGCAATATCGTTAATGGGAGAAATCAGTCAAGGGGAAGGGGGTTTACACGGTGACCAAGATTTAAAAACTTAGGATGTATATCTCCTATATATATATATAGATAGATAGATAGATAGATAGATAGATATATTATCACTTAAAGAGGTACATTATTTAAGAATTTTAATTCGAGTGTTGGTCGTGACTCTAAAGAGGCCAACTTCTCCCACTCTAGCTTCCAGGACTCAAGTCTACTTGCTAAGTCCTGCTCTTTACGTTTCTCTCCCGTTTGTTAATTAAATTTCCTTATTTACTCTAATTGATTTTTTGTATAATTATTCATTTTAGGATATGGATTATTTGTCTAAATTGATTAACACTAATTGAAACACTCTTGAGAAACATTAGAAGAATTTGTAATATTATTAAAGTTGGTGGACATTCGGACGTCTTTCGAAGTTTTAAGACGGAATCATAATAAACTTCAAATTATCTTAAAGTACTTTGAAATAGATTTACATCATTATTAATTACGTGAATTAAATTAACCGTAATAAATTAATCACTGATAAATCATTATAGTATTTCTCTACTTTGAGAAATCTTTAGTTTAAAGCAATTAATGAGAGGAAATAGAATAAAAAATCTATCTGTCCCAGCCAGGACTCGAACACAGATAGATTTGTTGAACACAGAAAAACAGATAGATTTTTTTAATATATTCCCACTCATTAATTGTTTAAAATTTACGTGGGATAATAAACCACAACCAAATAAATGTTTATTTAGTTTAAAGCATTTTTTTTTAACTGAAAGCAGAGTAAAAAAAAATAGCACATAGAGAATAAATGCAACAGAAAATATTTAAAGAATTTCACTAAAAAACTACTCTCTACTTGTAACAGAAGGGGTAAATGATCAGAAACTAACTTCCAGATATGACTGTTGGTAGAAGATCTGAAGGAGAATTGGTGAACAATTCGTACGGAACAACTGGAAGGAACAGGTTAGATAAGGGGGAACGGGTATTGTAGTCTGGGCAGTATTTCCGATGCTGGGGGAGGGGGGTCTCGACAACAGGGCCATTTGTCTACCCCCCGCTAATATGAAACATGTAACAACACTATGTCCCTTCAGCAGAGGGGGCTCACGGTCATTAGTCCACATTTATTGGGAGAATATGTGAAATTGCCCCAATAAATGTATTTACAATTTGGCAAATATATCGACAAAATAAACCCTGCATATTATTCAATATTGATCATAATTTGATCATGTTTAATTAAAAAATAATTCATTTTCTATTAATAAACTGGTGTGAAGTTACACAATTATAAGGAACAAAAAACTGTTAAACTTTGCTCGGGATAATGATATTTATTTATTAAAGCTGGGCGTTTTCGAGACTCAATGTCTCATACTCNTATTTATTATATAGACTTTCAACACTTTATTTCCTATATCTTAATAACAATAGATAATTGAACCATATATCCAACTGCATGCTGTGGCAAATGAAAAAATAAAAACTAAGGCTAAAAATTTCAAAATTGAGGAAAAATCTCTAAAAAATACCTTTAGATTCGTGATATACCAAATTTCACTTCGGTAAACATTATATTTCTACTAATGGGGAATTTTATTACCACTATAGGGAACATTCTAAATTTTAAAATCATATTTATTTACATATTTTTGAAGAAAACCATTTACAGATAAGATTAAAACTATGCAAACGAAAGAATGTAGGAGTAATTGATTCTTTCAAGATGCACAAACGTCAGTAAATTTGGTTGATCAGTTTGACTGTTTGAGCTTTTTAAAAATGGAGAAGGTTTTGTCATAAAAATAATAATTTTTATGAATAGACCCTTTAACGTCTAATAAGTACAATTTTAATAAATATCTCAAAAGAATAAATAAACAAAACGTTATCATTCATTCGGAACTAGCTTCAAACTCAATTTAATTTACCAATAAAAATGTATTCAAATAGGGGGGAAAAATTTATTTCTTCAGAGAAACTTGAAGATTAAATTCGTGTGTACTCGGTAAAAGACAGGGGGAGGGGGTGATGCTTGAAGAACAGAGGGGAAGGAGAGCGGCCATCGCGTGAGCCTGTTGATCAACTACTCAACCCACCCTCTCAAACTCCATCCCTTATCTCTCAACTCCAGCCTGCCACTAATTACATTAACTTATCGGACAGATGTACTAACCACCGCACTGCTACCACCTAACAATGTTACCACATCTCCACTCACTCTCTGAGTTACCATCTAAAATTCCACAAGCCCACACAGTCGGAGAGGGTGTACATATCTGTCTCGCGAGAGAACAGGAAAGTATATATGGACACGCAAGACATTAAACAAAATTGCATCACGATAGAAAATAAAATTCCAATTTTCTTGTAATCAAATCCTTTGGTGCGTGTTATATTTTACAGTAGGGATAGTAAAATAGAATATGCTAGAGAATTTGTTCTTATACCAATCTAGTCTAAACATATTTAGATTAGACACTATCAAACACAAACGCATTTACAAAACAACTTTCGGAACACTTAGAACACCTCAACAAAGGAGATTACAACTAATCCCTTATGTTATAGCTTTTATGTTACACAACCATATTTTAATTGTTGTTGTTTATAACAAAATATGTTAAGAAAATGTTATAGCAGATTGCTGGGCGTTATTTGGTAAATTATTACTAGCTATTATTTAATGGATATTGTTGTAGAAAAACATATATAATAATATTTAAAAAAAAAAAATGTTATCAATTAATCCATTGATAATTTAGGTTGTTATAGTGGTCGAAATAATCTTGATTCCTGTCTTTTATTAACTAATTTATAGTAAAAATATTAAAGGATATTTATAGGGCGTAATAACCTAGAAGTTGATTGCCCTCCATTATGATCTACTACTACTACTACTACTTGCTGAAAGTTCGGCGTGAGCTATCAAAGAGTAGAGAACACACTCCAGCTGACTTGTCGCCTGTGACCAGAGAGCAATCGTCATGCAGCTTTAGGAATCCTTCTTACTGGAGACCATGAGGCGACGGTTTGGACAAAACGTCTCATCAGGCGACCATTAACGCTTTCTCCAAAACGTAGCTACTGATCTTCGACTCTATCGAGAACTGTGTTATGTACTTCAACGAAAATCTGCTAACAAAGTTTCTAATTTGGAACGGGAACGGTTCAATAAACATATCCTCGCGCAATATGCACGAAGGAAGTCAGTCTGAAGCTAATGTATGGAAAACGCATACTCAGTAAAGTCTATCAGTTGACTGACGATAGCAATTAGACGATGCCAATTTGATTAAAACCAATGCCGACAAAGGTGTTCCACTTGTTTACCTTCAAGTACTACCGGACAATGTCCTCCATTCTAATACCAGCATCAACGTCTTTTATATGTGTGTATATAGAAAATGAAACAGTCGCGGCTGAGATATATAGTAATCATGGACAGGTGGGATGGAGAGTTCAGTGCACACACAAAAATAAAAAATCATATGAGGTCATTCACAGCAAAAATTAAGCGAAGAAAGAGGGGATTTCTTGGAGGTCGACCAAATTAAAAAATCTTTGTCCTTCGAGTGTGGTAGGATCAAAATGCTGCTTTTTTTTAAAAATTTACATTTCATTACATATTTACGAATGAAATTATTTTAAGAATGTTATGAATCGCTAGACCAAGAGAGACTAGAGTCCCTCGCTGAGATTTGACTAGACCAACCTTTGCAGACATTCAACCTTTTAGCCTTTAAGATGAAATTCGGTTTTTACTCTTGACTAAGTCAAATTTCAAATGAATCAAATATCACAACGCAGCGCTTCTGTACCAACACCTCTAAAGCGTGTGAGTTTAGTTATTATGAGAGTTATAATTTTAAATTATCCATCGCGAAAAACTCCAATTTGACAGATTTATGTATCCAGGTCGTAGAGGATTTTTATCAATTTCCTCTTTTCCTTCATTCGTATAAAAAACTAAATGAAACTTGATATCTTGAAAACATTACCTAAATTTCAACTTTTCTCTTGATTAACATTCTAGTAAGACATAGTTTACATTAAAGAGATATATGTTATATTATATAACTCGTATTCAGTTAAATTATCTGTAGATTTAATAGCTAATTTTACTAGGTACAAGAAATTAAAATATAGAGGTCCGACTAATGAACTCTGGTATTCTTTCAGGAATAGGATACTTCCAAAACTCTGGAGTGATAGCAGAGATAACAGTTAAATTTTGACTGTCAGAATAGTGTAATCGCTCTCCTTGACTTAGACATCAATGGCCAAGTCTGGGGGAAGGGGAACTCAACCAACAGCCAAGAAGACAAACTTCGCCCCCAACTTCTCCCCCTTTCAAGAAATATCTTCATTATTTACACTCAACTGTCTCAGACAATTAATATATTGGAATATATAAATGTATTCGTTTTAAAATAGAAAATTATTCAGAAACAAACAAAAAAGGTCAGAGGGATAAGGTTCATTACGTAGGCGACAACTAAGAGACATACCGACATTTCATTGTCAGCATAATTGTTTAAATGAACGCTTGAATATGTAAGAATCAATAGTTAAATAAAACCTTATATGTTGAATAAATTAAAGCTGTAATAGGCTTTCTGACGTTCTGGTTCTCAAAAAAACATTTAAGGTACACCAAAACTCAATTTGGTAAAATTATTAGGAGAGATATGTAAGGGATTCGATCTTGGGAGCTAAAGAAAAAAAACTGATTTGTAAAAAATTTTTTTCTATTTTCGCCTACATTTGGCGTAAATTTCAGGCCTTCATCAGGGCAAATGGGTTGATGGGATGAGAGACTCCTGCTCTACAGTAACTAAATGATTAAATAATCACTATTCATTTAGCCCGGGGCGATTCATAACAAATTGGCTAATGCCTTCAATATTTTGCTTCAACATAATAAAAATCGAATTAACTACAAGTGATTTAAACATATTTTTAAATTAAACCTGTAATAATAACAAGTCTAAAAAAATCATAAACAAGATACAGAAACTCAAGTCATAATCCACTTATGTTTTAAGTCCGTGAGATTGAAATAAACTTTTTCTTTGAAATATTTACTAAAAATGCCAAATTTTAGTTACAATTTTAAAATATACTTAAATACTCCATTCAGAATAAATATTTTATGTTATAGCTTTCTTTTATACTTAGCCAGAGTCATAAAAACAAAAATATTTTTTTCGAAAAATTTACTGATCTCGTACAAATAATGTACAAAGTTTTTATTCGTATGACCTTGTAAATATGTCAAAATTGGCATTATGTACGTCATGTACTCCTATACAGTCTCTTGTTAAATTTCAAAATCATTTCTAACATGTTCACTTGCTCTCTTTTCTGTTCCGTCATATCACTGCAAAGTTTTTGTTGCCTTAGCCAGCTTTTCTTTCTGATTCGGTTATTTTGTTCTAAGGTTAAAATAACCTGGTCCATAATAAATTTGGAAAAAAAAAACAACAAACATAAACACTGTACTAACAATTTTTGTGTAACATTACTAAAGTAAATACTTTTAAAGTTTTACTATAGAGTGCTGAAGTATCTATGAAAAATCATGTATTTATTGAAAGGAAACATATTTTTTTAAATTTTTAACGCTCTTTTTTAAGAGCGTGTTGTGAAGAAACAAAGTAATTCTAGATATTATATTAATAATATACATGTTAGTTAATATTATACTCTCATTATAAAATTATAGCGCTGTATAAGCAGAAAATAGAGTATAAAATGAAGAAATATTAATAGTTCAAAAGAAGAGTTTTTTTTACCGTAGATATTATTATTAGATGATTTTAGTTCGGGTTCGGACAAGGTAGATCCAAAACAATACAAATTTTAAAAAATGATTTTTTTAAAAAGATTATCTGCCAACGTTTCGGCTTACATTGTAAGCTATCTTCAGGGCTATCATGATCACGAGAGAAGACGTCCTGTCCCTAAGTTCACATTTCCATGACTTGGAACCATGGCACTGTCATGGAAATGTGAACTTAGGGACAGGAAGTCCTCTCTCGTCTTCATGATAGCCCTTACTTACAATGTAAGTCGAAATGTTGGCAGATAATATTTTTAAACATTTTTTTTTTAATTTGTACTTTTTTTTTATCTACCTTGACCGAACCCCAACTAAAATCATCTAATAAAAAGTAATAGTTTTTGAACTGATCCTTCTATGGAAATTAATCGCCGTACATTAAATTAAAAGAACATAGAAATAAATAAACAATTAATGAGAGGGAATAGAATAAGAAAATCTGTCTGTCCCAGCCAGGAATCGAACCTGGATCTCCTGCTATCCGGGCCGGCGTGCTTAACCATTACACCACCAGGACGAGCTAGATATCTCACTAAATTCCCACTACAATGGGATATCTAGCAATGGGAAATTCCAACTGAATGAGATATCTAGCTCGTCCTGATGGTGTAATGGTTAAGCACGCCGGCCCGGATAGCAGGAGATCCAGGTTCGATTCCTGGCTGGGACAGATATTGTTTAAAATTTACGTGGGATGATACACCACAATTAAATAAATATTTACAAAGAAATAAATAAGTCCACGAATTAAACAGGAAAAGCTTGATGACTAAGGAAGTGCTTAGTAGCTACTACACTCGTCGGCGAGACCTCGAGGCTGGCCAGTGTCAGATGGAAGACAGCGTTCCTCCCTGACCTAGGGACGAGCGAGCGGTACACTCCATCCCTCCCAGGGGCCGGCCTTGACCCGCCCACCGGTCGATACCCGTGGAGGAGGGGGTACACACCACCGCAGCTTCCCCCGCACCTCCTTCCGGCGACACCAACCCCCCGGAGATATCCTCCCCTAGGCCGCTAATTGCCGGGTGGACCGGGGGCAGTCCGCCCCCCTCCCAGAAATTCGCTTACTCGCGCGAGCCTTCATTCGACTTCGACAAGTGTCTCTGCTTTCTATGGCAAAAACGAAATGTCTCAGAAAAATATAGAATAATCCTCTGAATATGCGGAAGGACACAAATGACTGATCTATACTAAACGTGTCGGAAAACTTAATATGAAATTTATAAATATTAATTTAGTTGTGGTTTATTTTCCCACGTAAATTTTATACAATTAATGAGAGTGTGTTAGTTCTCGTGGGTTAGGCTCTCGATGGTGTGTTGGGAATTTAATAAGTTATCTATCTAGCTCGTCCCGGTGTTGTAATGGAAACATACCGGCCCGGTAAGCAGGAGATCCAGGTTCGAATTAATTGCTTAATATGGAATGAATCGTTGACCGTCAAGTTCTGTCAAGAGAGGATTTAGAACATGACCCCATTAATGACAAAACAGACAAAGAATATATTTATTCCACATACAGTAATATTTTTCACATCTTAAAACAAAAATCATAATAAGACCACCCCATAGCAATGTTTTCCCCTCCCACTGTCCTACAGCGATATGTCCTGTACCATATGTTATTCAAACAGTCTCATCCGTTCCCCACTCCTACGTCCGTTTCCCGTTCCTTTCCACAAAGCTTAAATACAAATTTTCTTGATGTAGACTCAGTTAAGCACGAGTCTCTCTCTCTCTTCCCATCACCCTACTTGGTATGTTACACTTATGAATAGTATTAATAATTTTTTTTCTCTCTAATATGTTCAGTATCCATTTTATATAATCGGTTACACACATTTTCATGTCATATATAGACATGTTTCTCTATTTTTTTGTATGCTTCGTTGTCGTATTGAACCTTGTAGGAATACTTTTCCTAACACCAACAAAGTGGATATTTACTAATTTACAATTTGGTAGTGGCTCTTTTTCCTTCTCCTCGAAACTCATTACCTGCTATGATTTCCTGTGCCACCAGTTTTTTCATGCTAATCCATCGGTTTTCCAAAAGAAACTCGATAAAAGTTCGATATAAAATTTCGTCTAATCACTAAAAATTACAAGTGACAAATAAAGTGCATTTTTCGGATCCAGAATATTTTAAATACAATCCCTTCAAAGTGTAAGATAAATTTTCTTTGATTCCAAAAGAATCCGGGGTATTGTATTTGGTTGACGTCTCCTTCTAAATCTCTTCCTTCTATTTTCGCATTAACCATTAACCGATACTCTATAACTTCTTTTCCTTCTTCGTAAAAGGATCTCTCTAAGGATATGCACCAATGTTATGGTTACGATGAAGGGATCAGCTCAAGCCATATTTCCAGGATGTCTCGTATATCTCTCGTAGCTTGACATCAACCAATTTCGCCGTTCCAAGAACCTTCTTGCAAGTGATTTCCGAAAGATTCTTGTTACCTCCCTCAGAACCTTCCACTTTGAGCGTGACCTCTCCTCAGATGATAGGGTAAGATGAATAATGAACTGCTTTTGACATTTTACATTTGCCTTTTAGAGATACTCTCAAATTGTTAGTCTGTACTGGGACTTTACGTGGAAATATCGTTCTTCTCCCTTCCTTCAATATCTTCTTTATCAGATCATATCCACATACTTCCTTCTTCCCTTTAGATTCTCCTTGCCCTCAGATCCTCCTTTCACTCCCGAAAGACACGATCCCCACCATCTGACCTCTTCAAGAATATAAAAGACGCTGAGGAATAGTACAATTATTCTATGTATTATAAAATTTATAGTAATATTGTATGGTTACATTATTGTTAGTAGATGTTTTGTTGTTGAGGTTCGGTCAAAGTTGATCCATAAAATGTTTATTTTTTATTATCTGCTGGTGTTTCGGCTTACATTTAAGGCCATCTTTAGGGTTATTGAATTACAATGTCATAAGAAAAACTTAAAATAATTAATGACAATATATTTCAACAGCCCTGAAGACATTTTTTAAATTGTAGTCTTTGGATTAACCTTGATAGAACCCCCAACAAAAAACACCGACTAATACTCTCTACTGTCAAAAACTCTCAATTTAAAGTTACATCATTGTCTTTAAATAGACCATGTTATGATATTATTTATTATACAGATAAAAAGCAATTGAGTTCGATGTGTTGACATAAATACATGTCCATGTTTTATGTATTATTACAAACACATACATTATCCAATCAAATGGAAAGAAATCATTTTAAAACGCGAAACTAGAAATTATTCATCACCGTAACCTCCCATCGTTGCCCGGATGATGTTGCAAATGTGTCACAACTCAATTCCCGCAGAATATGTAGAAACTTCAGACACAATGGGATACCAATTTTTTTTTTTTTTTTTTTTCCTATGTTTTCATAATTAGCTAGTCAATTTATTAAACTTCTCAATAGCTATTCGAGTAAATAAATACACATAAGACTTTTTGAATTTCTTGGTCATTGCAATACTTGAAATAAATGTAAAAGGCGAAAAAAGAATTTCTTAAACTCCTTTAACGTTAAACACTATATCAAATAAAAACAAAACGCATATTCATGTGCATTTTTTTTTTAAATTCTACTGCGTAAAAATTGTTTAGCAAACTTTTTTTTCTGCAGACAAATTTAAAAAAAATGAAAAATCTTTTGAATTTGGGAAAATAATGAGTTATACAGGAACTACGTTAGCTAGGAAAACTCCCCAGAATTGTACTCATGGAGTGTTACTTAAAATTGTAATTGGAGTGATTTCCACATATACTCATATACTCTCTGAATACTTGAGTTATCTTAGGATATTTACGTTCCAAGATCTTAAGTTCCTCCAGCTCGTTAGTCAATGACGAATAACTCATTCATATTTATAAACTCTTTATTTATGTCCGTATTTAATGAAACACGGGGGATATCGCTTTTTTTAGGGTGCTCTTGCATTGCGCTATTTTTTCATATTAGTAATATGAAATAAAGCTCTAAATAGATATTTTCTAAAAAAAAAAAAAAAAATCGTTATGAAATTATAGTTAAGAAAATAATGAGAAAACTGCTTATAGCACACACACCTCTTAAATGTAATTATATTNAACCAACCCTCAACCATTTTTTTTTTTTAAATTGCCAAAGAAAATTCAATGAAAAGAAGCGAATGACACGCCTTTCGTGAACAAACAGTATAATAAACGAAATAAAATTGAAGAACACAGTAAAAGGGATCACAAATAATAGAGCTGAATAAAATGAAGGGGGATGTCATTTATAAGTAAGGGGTGAGTGGTGGGGGGCGGGGGGATGTATAGGGAAATGTCGCAAATATTCGGGGAAGTGTGAATAGCCCCCCGCAGACCGGGTCCTACCAGACAGCCCCATTAAAATAGGAGAATCGCCGCTAAATCAAGACGGTAGGAGGTGAAATACATTCCAAATACATTAGGAGAATATATCCACGACATCATACAGTTCACATCACGCTGGAAACTGTATCAATATTGTTCATTTTATTTTCTTTGGACTTTTGTGTGTCCTTAAAGCGTTACATGTTTCTTGAAAGAGAGAAAATTATTATTTGTGCTTTTATCCTGATTTTCCGTTAAGAAATCCAGCATCAAGACTATTATAGATTTTACTGATCCTACTTGGAAGCTAAATAAATATTGTCACTCAAAATTTCAGATATATATATATATATGACAATATTTTTAAATAATAATACTTCTTCTAAGTATTGTGTGTGCGTGTGTGTGTATATAAAATAAGAGCAGGTGGGAGAAAGAGTGTAGTATTATTTGTATTATTGATAGGGTAATGTGTCTTAGATATTGTTGTATACAAATTTTATTAGTAGATAAGAGTGTGTGTCTTATGAACTACGACTAAAGATTGACCTAAAATCACATTAAAGGTTGTCTATATGAAAAATGTAGTCTAAAATGTTAAAAAAAGGATTGGTTTATTAATTCTTTTTTTAATTTTATTTTTTTTATTTGTTTATTTTTTGCAAGATAGTTAAAAAAAGATCTATCTACATAACACAAAGATGTCTGCTAAGCCATGTTGAATCTCTTTCTGAGAAGGAGAGGGGTGTATTAACCTAAGACAAATTGTAAAAGGACACATTACAATATTGGAAGATGGCGTGAGAACTTACCTATCTCGTGGTCCACGTGAAGTCTCCTCGAGGGCGAGATGGGTGTCGACTTGAGGCCGTGAGGCGGTTGCTTGAGGACGGACAGAGGTACGAGCCCCTCAGGCGGAGGGTCCAGCCCGGAGCTCGGCAATCTCACAAGGGCCCACTCACCCCCAGACTGTTGTTCCACCACCTCGACCTGGAACAGGGTAGGAGCTGCATGACACTAGGGTAAATAGGGGTGTGTGGGGGGGGGGGGTTAAAGCGTCGAGCAAGCAGTCGGCCCAGGCACCCCTCCAAGTATATCTGGAGTCATAGTTAATACCGAAATTTAACATTTAAGAAATGAAAAGATAATCTGAAAGCTGACGTCCATGCCCCTTCTCCCCAAAAATATAGAATTTATACCACATATCCAGCCCAAAAAAAAGTTTCCAAAATGAGGAACCAAGAACAACGATACTGCAAGAGTTATACAAACAATAGTGATCCCGATTAGTTAACAGCACCACTATTTAAAAATTAAATCGAATATCACAAAACCAACAAAGGTGACGATAAACTATTCATATTTTATTTATTTACTACAATCATTTACAGAGGAAAAAAATATAATATAGTTACGAGATGATACAAATAAAGCACAACAGTAACACAGAAAAGTCAAGAGATTGCCTAAAGAGTGTCATAGATAACAGGAGAGTTTTTATTCATTTAAGAATTCAGTCATTCCCTTATCAATGTACTTGCGGTGAAAAGTGCAAATATTTTTATGCATGCCGAATATACATAAAAAGATACCGAATATACATGAAAGAAATATTACGGCACGCCCGTGCACAAACACACGCACGAACGCATACCGAGTTTCTACTGCCAGTCAACCTCGTGCTTCAAGTCAGATACTCTCATGTAGAAACTTATACACTTTTAAATGTACTTGATTGAGAATATCATGAGGATATTTCTCAGTTTTTCCAGGAACTTCATAACAACTAATGTATACATAACAACCAACCAAAAATTACATCATATATAATTTAAATGCATGGCTTATTTTAATATTATATAAAATTA
>KZ809958.1:29665-42029 GCA_000696205.2 Oncopeltus fasciatus
GTGTATAACTCATAACTCTATATATATATACGTATGCATGTACTCTTGATCCTATATCTTCAAATATTAACGAGCATGAATGATACCGGTCCTTCACTAATTCTTCTAAGACCATTTTTTTCAGAACGTCTTCGGGTATTACCTGACCAAGTATTATCTTGTTAGCCAATTTTCTGTCGCAGTCCTGCAATTTCTAAATAGAGGCCCTTAGTCACATACAATAGACTTCCATCGAAAAATGATCTTTTTGGAGTACCGAAATTCTGATTCCTTGGAAGTAATTTGTAGTGTTTTAGGAGGGGAGAGATGTAGTTCACTAAAATAATTAAACCAATTCGTACTACCTTATTGTTTGTTGGTAGGTATGCACTATGTTTTTTTAAATCTAGCATACATTATTTATATATATATATAAGTAAACTGCAATAATTATTTACTAGGCTATCGATAAAAAACATAAATAGTTATTGAATTTGGGTTTTATATCCATTTGCATTGCATCAAGAAGTAAAATAAATAAAGGACACTTTTTAATAATCCTATCCGCAATTATCAATTGATGTCAGTCTTCTGGATAGTTTTTATTACAATATTCAAACTCTAGTAAAGGTATCAAATTCGGAATTAAATTAATTTGAAAAATAGTAACTATATTTTGTATTTCATACATCTGTTAAATTCTTTTTTAACACTTTAGAAAAAACAAAACAAATTGAGAATAATATTAGAAATAAATTTCAATATTCCTATTGCTTATTTCTTGATTTTTGCCACATTGCTGTTTCAGAATTTATTGACTGTTAGCATTAATGGACGATTCCTATTTGTCTTCTCATATTTTCTGCGTCTATGGAAAAATTTATCAANAGATCGATACACACATACATCTATAAGTGTGCGTCTTACTTAAACATCTCTAGAGTTACTTGATTAATTATCATGTGTGAAATTAAGCACATATTTGAAAAATAAGGAACAAAAAATTCAAAGTCAAGTTCAGTTCAAGCGCACATTAGTATTTCCTACGCGTTATGTTTTATAAGACCGGAAAAAATTCTTTATTTTTGATCTCGTTTGTCGGATTTTTAATTAATTTTGTTTTTACATGTTAATCGCAATACTTTTTTTTTTTTAATAAACGAAAATGAGGACAAGCATGTGTTGAGGGGCGTTCACTCTGAAGTTGAGCGATGACTTGCTGATTGATAACTATACATACATGCATAGATGTGCAACATATACTTGCGATGCTTGAAGACAGAGGGTATTAATTGATTCACACAGACAATCCACGATCCGTCACGAACTGGCTACGTCACGTCTGGGCATTTAATAATGTCTTTTGACTGTCACTGTTCGCGAACGTCAGCTCAGAGCTAGCTACTTCGGGCACTAGACGTGACGGCGGCCGTTTTGACTTACCTACGTCTGTCCGTTGCGTTTCAGTGGAGAGAATGTAGTGTCGGAAACTCATGTGCTCCATTTACTTCTACTAATAATATTAGAAATAAATTACAATATTCCTATTGCTTATTTCTTGATTTTTGCCACATTGCTGTTTCAGAATTTATTGACTGTCAGCATTAATGGACGATTCCTATTTGTCTTCTCATATTTTCTGCGTCTATGGAAAAATTTATCAATAAAAACGAGACACCTAGTTCACTCACTTGTTGCATTCAAATAGCAATTAATCTGTCGCTTGATTATTTGTTCTCTTTGCAGTTAATACTTCGTTCTTCATATTGTTTTTCAATGAAACATATTTGTTTTATTTAAAAATTTCGCTTTTTAAGTGATATATATATNAAGAAGTTAGATACTGAAAGGAGACACTTGGTGTATAGTGAGAAAGAGTAAAAGTAAGAAAGAAGAGTAGGTAAGTAGGTATGAGGTTAAGGAGGGGGACTGCGGAGGAACGAGAGAAGACAATGAGAGAGGGTATAAAAAAACGAGAGATGAAAGAAGTTGGATACTGAGAGGAGACACTTGATGTATAGTGAGAAAGAGTCAGCAAGGAGGTATAAGGTTAAGGACGGGAACTGCGGAGGAACGAGAGAAAGCAAAGAGAGAGGGTGAAGAAGAACGAGAGATGAAAGAAGTTGGATACTGAAAGGAGACACTTGATGTTTAGTGAGAAAGAGTAAAAGTAAGAAAGAAGAGTCGGCAAGGAGTTATGAGGTTAAGGAGGGGAACTGCGGAGGAAGGAGAGAAAACAAAGGGAGAGGGTGAAGAAGAACGAGAGATGAAAGAAGTTGGATACTGAACAGTATAAAACACTTTGTTTATAGTATGTATAGTGAGATAAAGGAAGAGTAAGGGAGAAGAATGACTCGTTTTGGAGAGAATAGAGAGAGAGAGAGAGAGAGAGAGAGAGAGATTGGGATCAAACTTTTTTAAGAACTTTTTGCGAACTTTCTCTGTTTCACAAGTCTAGGGCAGAAATTAATAACAAATTGCAAAGTACGTCTTAACTTCTTCGGGATTCTCACATAAATCATTCTTAAGTCTGAAGAAAGTTCCGTAATACGCTTGCTTCAGAAAACGTTTCCTGTTCTATATCGTAATAAGACTAGTCCGACCAATTTACAGCTCCTTTTTTAAATGATTGACATAAACATTTACATAAAAGTAACTTCCTGGCACGACACATTTCGTGACCTCCATGAGTTGTGTAAATGTCTCACGTATTGCACAAATCTCTAACTGAAGAATGTAAATAGTCACAAATAGATAGCTTCATCATTTTTGAAATGTGGAAAAAATAACTTTATACTAAGAAAAGAGAAAGGGATTAAAACATACAATTTTTTTCCAAAAGAAAAGCGTCCAAAAATGATTGAATTCTATCCAAAATGTCCCTTATATAAATACAAAATACCAAATGTCCAACAAATTTTATTTTTCATGAATATCAAATGATATTCCAAAGGGATGTTTTGTAAATATATACAAGTAATAGATGATCGATAAATGTCTATATATAAATATACCATAGCATAACACGACGGATAAAGGAATTCTAATTCAATATTCCACTATTTTAGTATAATTTAAGATATCCCAAATAAGTTTCATAAAATCCTAAGGATGGTCAAAAGTCCCATGTATCATATCAAATCAGCTATGTAATAATGCATTAATAATAAAATAACGTATCCATTGAACAGAATATTTATCTTTAATTTTATTCATTTATTACATTTATGATAACATAATAATATTTTATAATTTTATTAAAATGAACTAAAAAAATAACAATAACCATTATAAGAGGAGAGATGGTGATCAATAACTATGAATATTTAAATTAAAATTCAAATGCATGAAAAAAAAAGTTATTTTGTCTCAAAGGACTTCAAGCTCTATTGAAAAGAAGGGATAACCATCCAATACTTATATAATGAATACATAAATAAATAACTTTTAAACTTTATATAAAAAAAATAAGTAAAATGCTTCTAAGAGTAAATAGTCATTCTTTACAAAAAATAGGGTTTGAAACAACATTTTTTTTATGCTAATGAACATATGGTTGGAGGTTCGTTGGCTGTCAAGTCATATGCTGGAGAAATCAGTCAGGGTTTTTTAGGCCAGGATCAGATAATTAAAATACTCCAAAATAGTTGGGAAATTATTTTATTATTGCCGACGTTTGGACTTTACTTGTAAGTCATCATCAGGGTGATAGTGATGTCTGGAGAGATCTCCGACAGAGTTTGATGGTCAAATCTCAGAGTGCAGAACTAAACTTCAATAGCTAAGTGTAGTTTTTGATAGTTTAGTTCTGGACTCTTCTGGACCATAAACCTCCTTCGGATATCTCTCCAGGCATCACTATCGCCCTGATGATTACTTACAAGTCAAGTGTCGAAACGTCGGCAATTATAAAATAATTACCCAACAATCTTTCCAGGTTAATGTATATATATATATATATATATATATATATAATATTGTATTATATATCAGGAGCAAGGTCCTCCACTTCAACTCATCTTACCCTCATTATCAAAAATAAATGTAGCCAAAAACCTTATCTACAGATCACTCACACTCTCTGACAAGGTATTCCATAGCAAATTGACATCCTCCTGTCCAATGGTTTTCCTACTCACATCATATAAAACTGGTGAAAGATTTCTTTATTTCCACTTCTCTAACTATCCCCCTCCCCCAAAATAACGACCTCATTTTCAGTTCTCTTCCTTATATTTCAAAACTTTCTGAAAATATTAAGAAATCTCTCAGAAAAACTTTCCCTAACCCTAAGCTTGCTTTTTCCATTATCAACAAACTAAAATCCATTTGCACCTTCCTTAAAGTCCCCATCTCCCTTCTTAAAAAAAAAAAAAAAACAACCAAAAAACCGTTCTCACTTAATATGTTTTTCATGAAAAACACTCATTTGACTTCGAGAACATAACCATTCTTTCCACTGAACCCTATGAACACAAACGCCTTTTATCTTAAACCGTTTACATTAACCTACAACACAATCCAGTTAACGACAGAATGCACATAGAACCAATTTCTTCAACTTATTCAAACATTTTTAACATCCTTAAATTGTATTTCAAAGCCCTGAAGATGGCTTACATTCTAAGCCGAAACGTCGGAAGATTATTTAAAAAAAATACACCTTTTTTTTTTTTTTAATTTGTTTTTTTTGGGGGGATCTACCTTGACCGTACCCCAACAAAAAAATGTAATTATTGATTTTTAATTATTAATTAAATTAAATTTATTTTTATTGTTTCATTCATAGGTATTAATTTTACCTTTCTAGATTACTTCGAGTTACAAAGATGGATTAANCATATGTGTGTGTGTGTGTGTGTGTGTGTATAACTCATAACTCTCCACTCTCCTATTCTAAATGATAGTTAACTGTAAATTGGCAAGATAACTTACTTATCAGTATTTTCCTTTCCATTGTTGACTTATTTTCATTTTTGGCAGAATACGAAATTGATATAAATATTTGAAACATAAGTCTTTGCCGCACTGATGGATTTGGTCTCCGAGAAATAGACTGATCAGATTGACGAGATCCCATGAGGTAGAGGACGAAAGGAAATTAACGCGGGAAGATATCTGCCCCCCCCCCCCCCCCGTAAAAAGCCCATAATTCTGCGCGTAGCCGAGGTGATAACCTCACTTGCGTTACTCTGCACTCTTGTCCTCAAGGCTGGTCTACGACCTTCGCACATTACGCCGAGAGGAAGATTTAGTGTTCGGATGTGAGTCAGCTGTCATATCGCCCTTCTCCATCCAAGCAGATGGAAGCACGACTGACTTGTAACTTTGTCAAGGTTAGACAGACAGTTCGTTTTAACATCGGATCAGGGTTGTTTTTATTTTTTATGTATAAATTAAAATCATAAATGTCTATCTTTATGTATTTTTGCAAATTAAACATAATTTTTAATTGAATACTCCAGAGACCAGCCGCCAGAACATAGTATCAAACAATGGGAAGGCAGGCTACGCCCTAGGACTGGACCGCAGTGGATTTATACACCACCTGGTCTATAAAACATGGTATTTATATACCACCTGGAACTAAAAAACAGCTCTCATTCTCTACTCAGCCCTGAAGAAGCCATCATATGATGTGCGAAAGCTAGGCAACTATCAACAACTTGACACGGTCCAACCCGGAAGAAGAAACGGTAAATAATTTTTATTATTTTACAATAATAAATGTATATTAGTCATGAAAAAATTTCAATTAAAGTTTTTATTGGACTGAATATTTTTGTTTCTGGGTATTCTGATTCCACTTTAAGTTCAGCGGTTATCCATTTAATGATTGAAAATTTTTTGAACGTCCTCAAGATCTGGTAGTTTGACAAATAAAATAAATTCAAAAATGAATTTATTAAGATGAAATTTAGGGAGATAAATGACTAATTTATTGACTAATTTGATTAAAAAAAGTTAATAATTTAATACAATTTTAAATACTAATTATTAGGTTTGGTTGGAGGTTCGTTGGCCGTCAAGTATTATACAGGATAAATTATTCAGGGTTTCGGTAAGGAAAATAAATCACTACAAAAATATTGAGTAATTATTTTATTATAGCAAACATATTCGACTTGTAAGTCATCATCTGGGCTGAAATACAATACACACTATAAAATTTACAGAATTATAGCTAGGAATAAATCGACAGAGATGTGGTATGTATATGACAGAAAAGATTTACAGATTACACTAAAGAATTTAAATATGAAAAAATATATGTTAAAAACCTCAATGTTATATATAAAACTATATATGTACCGATAGTGATGTTAAATGTTTTTATATACAACATTGAAATTTACAGTTTATATTTTTCATATTTTTATTGTATAGTTTAATCCGAAAATATTTTTCAGTGATATAACTTACCATATCACTGTCTATTCATTCCTATATATAATACTGTAAGTTTAATAGTGTACACAAGAGAAATATATTTTAAGCTTCTTAGGAGAAAGATAAAATTTTCGAAAGCTCGGTTAACTTGTGGGAAATCTGCTTAAATCAATATTTTTTCTCCATAATTGATTTTTCAGGGTATTTATTATTTATTAACACAATATTATTTGAAGTATCTATTATGATAAAATGTTAGAATTGTAGTAAAACTACAGCACGAGAAAAGTACTAAAGGGGTGGCCTTATGGAACCCCCTCCCCCTTCTCACCGTCTATCGACAAGTACTGGTTTAAATTTTGTAATGAACTTAATACATTTATTTTCAAATTATATTTGTTAAATCACACACGAAACCATTTAGTAGTGTTATTTCTATGTATTTTTTTTTTGAGATTTTTTTTATGAAAAAAGCATACAATTTTATTAAATGTTTGTGGTACTCGGCTGTGTAATCATGCCAACTCTTTCCCCTACCTCTATGGGCGATTATGTCGGCAAGTCAATTTTATGCTTCATTTTCGAAAATGGATCATTTTCGGATATTTAAGGCATTGCTTTTCATGCCGCCTTAAGAGATTTGTTTATTTAATCCAATACGAGCAACTGTCACTTTTCCAATGAGTGGTCTATTTCTAAACGTTTACTTTTCGCTGTGTAACTTGGAAAGTCAAGAGATTATATCTATGTTCTCTTTTTAAGTTCCCATAAAATTCTTTCTTGATTATCTTGTGTTTTCCCTCTAAAACGTTCATTCATTTTAAGTACAAATATATTTCTTTTTTTGTATTAGAGAAGGCAGGATTCTCATATCAGCGTCACATTTTTTCTATTCCTGCAAAATTACTTTATTAGTTCTTTAAACGAACTATTTTTATTTTATTTCGTATATAGGGTTAAACATATATGTTTCTAACCATATATTTACCAACCACACGAAAACTCAAATTATTTAATAATTATATCTTTGCTTGTTGTTGGTAAATTGGAATTGCAATTTAATAAGAACTACTAATCGTTAACAATAGATGATTATAACATAATGATTAATTAGACTCCGTAAGATGTTTACTGCAATAGGAACAATGTAATTGATACAGTTTCCCTCAAAAATATTAATATTTAATTGGTATTGACGATAAATACCATAGAAAATCAATTTGTAATGTTATTTACGACCAAATATCGGTCACGAATGTTCTGCTATACTGAACCCAGTTCCCTAAATTCGTGGCTATTACTGGGCCCACCATGAAATTGATTGCGACCTGGAAGAGATGACTGTCATTATAAAGAGCTTCCAAGTCATATGTAATAGCAGACAAGCGCAGTAACTGACTCACTTGTACTTATTTGTAAATAAAACTACTAAACTATAAATAAAAATCAAAAGCATCAAGCTGAAATAACTTGTTTAATGACATTAACAAATTAATTTAATCCTCTGCCAACAATCACTATGTTACAAATATTTTTTCCAATTGATATGATCAAAGGATCGTATTTTCTATTGAAAAAATCGTCATTTTCTTAATCACAATATTCGGTCATTAAAATTTACTTTAAAAAAAAAGAGGAATGATATCCCAAAAGAGCCCTTTTGCTTTGTTATATTTCTCCAGAAGATCGACCACTCACGTATTTTTCTTTAAATAGTAAGCCATGTGAATAATTAGTGATTTTTTAAATCCATCTATTTCATTAAATCTTGTGATAATAATAATAATAATAAGCAATGTAAGGGTCCCAGTAATAGGCGTTATAAATTAGAAATAATTAGGACTTCATTGTAAAACAAATGTATTTTTTTTATCGAAATATTAGCAACATCTGTTAAAATTGTGTCTTAGATATTTATTATCTTGGAGCGAATACATTTCTATTTATTTATATTGGTAACTAGGCAGTGTTATATTAATTTTCTCTTGGCTGTGGCGGCGTCTCCTGTTTTTCTTGCTGCGGGTTGAAGCGCTAGGAGTTGCTAAGAGTGTCTCGTTGCAAGTCCCATTAAGAGGTTCAAATGCGTTTCGCTCTGGAGCTTGTGGCGAACAGGTTTTCCACTTATTGTGCAAGTGCAATTACACACAAGCCGGCTACTTCACAGCAAGCGAGTTGGCATTTGCTACACGATATACGTACGGAATTTAGTCTCGACCGTTCGGCCGCAATCCTTTACAGATACAGTTAATCAAAAGTATGTATTTTCATTCTTAGATGATTTTAGTTGGGGTTCGGTCTAGGTAGATCCAAAAAAACACAAATTTAAAAAATGTATTTTTTAATAAAGGATTATCTGCCAACGTTTCGGCTTACATTGTAAGCCATCTTCAGGGCTGCAGAAATACAATGTCATGAGAATACAATAATAATTGAAATCAATATAATAAAGAATTGCAATAATATAATGTGATATCAAGAGTATGAATGAATAAAGCTATTTAAGAGAATATAAAAAGATTTTGAAAAACAACTTGAAAAAAACCAATTTGAAAAAACATGCAAACAACAACTTATTGACAAAAAAATTGAATAGCATTAAAGCAGTAATTTGCCGCACCTATGTATGTATGTATTTTCAATTTTTTCTTTTAAATATAAGACTACAAAGCATAGAAAAAAAATTGAATTGAAGATGGTGAATTATTAAATTATAAAAAGTAGCTTAAATTTCTACTTACAGATCTTTAAAACGCAAACTTAGACAGAAAAACTGTAGTTTGAGCGAGGAAACCAAGGTGGTTTTTAATCATACCTCAAGAACAGTTTTTGTAAATGTTCCAAAATCTATATTATATTAACTGATTAAGGCCCGTTCGAAGATAATTTTGATACAGAATTTTGTACATAAAAATAGTGTAGTTATGGGTTAATTTCTTCAGAAAAGGGAAATATAAATTTTGTTGTATTTTATTCATTAGTTATTTTTATAATGCATATTTCAAAGTGCCATATAACAAATAAGTCGATATATTCAGCGTTAACTAAGGAAATTTGCAATGTTTAATTATATATGGAAATTTTTTGTCAATAAAAGATTAATTTACAATATTGTGATCAGACATCTCATCAAAAATAAACTAAATGTTCACCACTCGTTGAATTTTTCAGAAAAACTAATAAAATATTATAAGTTTTAAGTATTGTGACTGTTTATAGATTGTAACTGAGTTAAAATTAACTCTAAAAATTCTCAAGCGAAGAATCGGGAATACGCTCAGCCCACATTTTTACACTTAAATATTCACGATTTCGTACAAATGTTATAGGCCTTAAATGTTTAAATAATAAATTCTTAACCTTTATTTTCTATTACGATTACGTAAAAAAAAAAAAGTATATTATAAGCCTACATTATAACAGTATATGAAATCATGCAGCAGTCGCATAAGTAACTTGAATTTTTCTCTCTCTCTCTCTCTCTCTCTCTCTCTCTCTCTCTCTCTCTCTCTCTCTCTGTTTTTTTTCGTCTTGGAAATTTTAAAATCCCTTAGGATACAATGCAGCATTGAAAACACTAACATCGAATTTCAATGAAAAATGGCCGCTGAATAAGCATATATTTGGGAAATGTTATTAGCAGTATTTAAAGATTTTATGAAGCAATCTCTTATCAAAAATAATGGAGTTTACAACAAAGACTTTTAAAACTCTCAATTGGCTAAAATGCTCCAATTAAATTCTTTATTTTTTTTTATTTCATTATTCCACTGCTTTGTGAATAATTTTTTTTTTAGTTTCAAAAGAAAAAAAATTTATTATTTTATTTGGACTGGTAGCAAAGTTAATAAAAATTTTGGTTATAAAATAATATTCAATACTTCACACACACACACAATATATATATATATTTCTCTAATTGTTGAGCGCTTCAGAGATTGAATGATTCCATCTTCGGAGCTCAGTTAGATTTGTATGTCCTTCTGTTGGCTTTAAGGATTCCTTGTCTAATGCAAGTAACTCACAATCCCTATTGGGCCTCATTCTGAACTGAGACTATAGTAATTAGCACGGCTGTAGTGGAGTACAGTACACGCATTTTCACTGTGTCGTAGTTCGACAACAAACACATTTATAAAATTCAATTTGAAAAAAAAAAAATTATTAACGCACTTAGTCTTTCGTTGTTTCCGAACTATGGCCTGTAGAGAGTTCACATAAACATTTTATTTCAATTTTTACAATATAAGATCAATTGCAATATGATAACTAGGAATATACATAATGTAAATAACATGAATGTTCTGAAATAAAAATTAGTTTCTTCCTGGTAGGGTTTACTACATAAATATAAATAAGTGAGAAATGTAATTCTCCAACATTTAGGTTATGTTAAGTTTTACGGAAAACTTTCTAAAGAATGGGCTTCGACGGTCGTCAGAAGTATTTACCGTTTCTTCTTCCGGGTCGGACCGTGTCAAGTTGTTGTTATTTGCCGAGCTTTCGCACATCATGTGATGGCTTCTTCAGGGCTGAAAAGACTGCGCCGGTATTATACACCACCTGGTGTATAAAACATGGTAATTATATACNAAAAAATACACCTTTTTTTTTTTTTTAATTTGTTTTTTTTGGGGGGATCTACCTTGACCGTACCCCAACAAAAAAATGTAATTATTGATTTTTAATTATTAATTAAATTAAATTTATTTTTATTGTTTCATTCATAGGTATTAATTTTACCTTTCTAGATTACTTCGAGTTACAAAGATGGATTAATTATTTAGCATTTTGAAAAAAAAAATTTCAATGTTAATATTGAAATAGAAAATAGCCACTAAATTTATTATAGTTTCATATTTGAAAAATTTTCTCTCATAATTATAGATTCTTATTTCCATACCACTGCTCTATGTACATATTAACAGTTCCTATTGGGTAGTATATTAAGCAATAACGCGATATATAAATGCTAGTATTTAATTATATTATATTATAACAATATTATCTAAAATTATTTTAGGATAACGTTATAAGTAAATACTTAAGATGGCCGTAAGTAATGTAAAAAACATACATGTATCAATCTTGTTCGAGAATAAATAAAAGAAAAGAGAAATGAATCATGTATGTAGTATATCTGTGAATCCTCCACACTTACATTATGTTCTGTTCTTACCAAGAAGAGAATATATGATAATTATATCTAACTATGTAGATGTAGGTGTAATATCCAGCATGTTGGTCGTCATTAAATCTTATTCTATTTTGACCCTATCAATCCTATTATATAACATACGCAGAAAGAGTAAATTCCACCGTACGCTCATGATGAATAGTAAAACATCTAAGATAGCTTTGAAATTTGGTGAATTTTGTTCCTCAAATAAAGTAGTTTCTGATTTGGAAATTCGTTAAGTTTAAGCTTCTTTGACGGGCGCCAAATTATTTTTTCCATAGTGTGGGTAGAAAATCAATATAAAACAGAAAATAATAGGAAAAAATCTAGTTGAGTATAGATTCAAATGGGGTAGAAGAGTTTGAAGGACACCCCCATTTATAATAATTTATCATTCAGAACTTTACTCTAGCCGTAGCATTATTTTTCTTATATTAAACCTTTTTTTTGCCCACAAGCGTCCATTATTCAAGTTCGTTCACTTCCAAAATATCCATTTCTTGCTTATTTATTCTTTATTAAACAGAGCCCCTGATACTTAGGAATTGGCTATCATATTTAAACAATTGTTTTTTATGTTAGCTTACACTAGACCAATAATTATTGTTTTATTAAAACATGTAATTTATGTTACAATGGAAGCAAAAAAATTAACTTTCTTCAAATTTTCTCACAATAAGTATTTAAAATTATAAAATTAAAAACAAACAATATAAATAATTATTTTCTGTTGATTTCTCTCATTGATATATTTAAATATTTATTTACGAGTCTTTTAATTAGTATCATTTTTTTTTAATAATTAAAAAAAAATGTCAA
>KZ809958.1:42348-52624 GCA_000696205.2 Oncopeltus fasciatus
CCTATAATATCCCCCTGAGTACATTCAAGTGTTTCCTCAATGAACATTTATTGCTTGTAGAGCTATATATAGGTATACACACACACACACACAATTTTGTATATATAAAATGTACATGTACACTTATCGGTTACCTAAACTTAAATTCTTTAGATGGATAGTTTTTTTGACCGTATATATTATTATTAGATGTATTTTGCTGGGGTTTGGTCAAGGTAGAGCCAAAAATACAATTTACTAAAATTATCTATTTAATTTTAGTGTTATAATTAAAAAGATATATAATATAAATAGATAAATATAATTAAATTTAATTATAGGAGTATTTTTTTAAACTATCTGACAACGTTTCAGTTTACATTGTAAGCCACCTTTAGGGCTATCATGAAGGCGAGAGGGGACACAGTGTCACCAGGATCCCATTTTCATAACTGCGGGATGAAGATGGTTTACAATGCAAGCCGAAACGTTGGCAGATAATTGAAAAATACACATTTTTTTAAAATTGTGTTTTATGGATCAACCTTGACCGAACCCCACCATTGAATATTTAAATTCTTCAGGCTTTTGGATAAACTGACAGCTGGGGGTTTATAGTGGAATAACTAAATTAAAATCTATCGCCAGTAACTACGTTACTAATAATGAAATGAATAGAATCTTATGACGCTTTTATGGTAAACATTTGATTCCCAATCATTTGGACAACTATTTTTGTTCAGATTCAGCAGGAAAACAAATAATTTTGAGTGAATTGGTCGGTCGGAGAGCTCATATTTTTATTATCACCTTTTAAAGAAACATTAATCATTTACTCTTTGTAACGCTAAATTTCTTCCTCTTTATTCAGACATTTAACCATACATGTTCTTTATATTCGACTATTTATATAAAATTTATAGAATGTCAGCACTCTTACTTGAGCCATCACCAGAATATATGCTGCTTCTGATTTTTTTTCTGCTATTTTTTCAGTTTGTTTATCTTATTTGGAGCGTAAATTTTAATAGTAGCTTCTACATTTGGTACCTCGTAAGAGAAGGGTCGGAAAACTCTAGCCACCGAGTGACAATCTACCCCTGCCAGGACTGGCCTCCGTTGGCACGCGCAAGAACAGGGCCAGTGGGGTAGAGGCAGTCTGTCGGCCAGTGAGATACAGGTCCATATACCGGGGGAGGCGAAAGTGGGTTTTTTCCTTATAGCGATTACGCCACGGCAACTGGACCAAGAGAACCTTGAATGGAATCCACTCGACGACACTACATCAATCACTACTTTAGAAGAGTCGTACAGGGCGCGTCAATTCAGCACATTTCCCCATGAATATTTAATAGCACTCTTAAATTTGAGTAATTGACAGCCTTGATCTAAAAATGTGAAATGTCCATCTCGCAGGACCTGCCCAATCTGAATGAGTCCCCGTGTTTGGTAGCTAAAGAATATTTCGAAATTAGACTTTCCAAATAATTTAAATCCCTCTTTTATTGTTTTGATTTCTTATAACACATGGGGAAAAAAGCAATAACAAAGCAGGCTTCATATATATTATTTGAATGTATATTAATGAGAATAAAAATCATTAACTGTGCCATCAAAGACCTATTGACTAAACTGGTCACATGTATCGCTATTTCTACTGATATACCCTTTCAGTCCGATCCTACCCTTCTTCAAAACATCAATATCCCTTTTTTTGTCTGTATAAAATGGTATTAATGCTTTTTTTTTCCAAAAACCATTAGATAGGTTAAAATATGCCTAAAATGGGTGGAGAAGAGTATTCAGAGAAATACCAAAATTTAGAATAATAATAATAAATCATAAGCTCATATCGACCACTAGCATTCGATGCGCACTACGAAAAAAAATATAGGTTATATAAGCATGGTTAAAATATAAAAATAAATAGTTTAAGAATTATCCTTCGAAAACTTTTATTCTATAACATTCTTAAAATTAATAACTATCATTAAGGAAGATTTTTTTGTGAATGAAAATTAGGATTAATATTAACCTTCGTCATTCACTAATTATTCATAACTCTTCAAATAAACTTTTTAAGCACGCAATTTAATTTTTCATAATTTTTATCCTTTGTATTTTTTATATTGAAGAATGAAATAAGAGTGTAGAGTGCTTCTTCCCTCCTCTACCCTGTAGTCGCCTCTCCTCTGGCCTATTAGTAGCTTTAGAGATATTGAATTTTCTCTTTATTATTATTTTCGCATCTTTAAGGGTTATATTAGTTATTTACTTTTATACGGCATCGTGAATGAAACTTGGGAAATCTTGCGTGACGGACTTATATTACATATCTGATATAATTTGAAATAATATGTAATATGCTATAATCTTAAATAAATTTTTATTACAGAACATGAAATATTTACCATAACGCTCTACATCTTGAAATATTAGGATATTTTATTATGAATGTTTTACTATACAAAGCAAACTTTGTATTGTCTCTAATTTAACTATTCAAAAGTGCTTGGAATTCTATCCCCCCCCTCCCTAGCTTAATCTTGATTGATTCATTATTCATGCATTATTGTTATCTGTATAATTAATTTTAAATAAATTTTTATTTGCCTATTTATAACTTTTTTTTTTTTTTTTTTTAATTTCTTGCTATAGAAAGAATGATACGGATAAAATTTAATAAACCAAAAGAAATAGTTGACCTTTCACCCAAAGGGAGAAATTACTGTCACTACTTCATCTAATTCTATCTAATAATAGGGGTTCTAAACTATGAAACAACAAAAAAAAATATAAGCTGGCATTAGATACTTATGGAAACCAAATCTCCGTTAGTGCGATACAAAGGTAATCGAAGGATAAAGTCATATGAGATGGATTACATTCTCATACGAAATATTTGTTATGTGTAGTTGAAGTAATTATAAATTAATAGCAGAACATACTTCTATGCCATTTGTAAAATATTAAAAGATGGTTATTAAATGGTTATATGAGACAAATTTAATTTAAAAGATTTCGTGTTACTCATATTGAGGGCTATTGCTGTTGTTTTCCATAAAAATATTGGGGATTACTCCTTAAAATACTCATAAACTCTTACAAAAAAACACAGAAAAAATATGGCAGTTTAGAAGTTACCCTGCCTTTTTTAAATGCATACAAAATCCAATGTCTGACATGAGTCTTCTGCTAATGGCTATAATGGAATACCACAACAGGATATGCCATATTGTTATGTTCTGTACATAATTCCTAGGTTTTAGTGATAGAAGATTGCCTCTATAATTAATGCTTTAGCATATTGTTGTATAGGCCAAATAAAACAATATGAATATTACTTATTTTATAAACAAAATAAAATAGTATTATTATATAAGGGAACGCTTCATGTTATGTGTGCAACTGTACCTTTTATCACGACTTTAACATCCCTTTCGTCCAAGATCTCATCTCCACCCGTCTTAAGCTCTTTCACAACCAAGCTTCCATGTCACCCTAATCCATATACAATCCCTGTCGTAGGACTCCAATCCTCACAATCCTCCCCGGCAATTGAAACGGAGATAGCCTCTCGAAATCCTAGGCATCAATGCCTAAACTTATTTAGAGTTGGGTTGTTGGGCCCCTTCTCCCTGCACAGTGATGTTCACCTATTTATTTTATTGTTATTTTTAATTTAATTTTTTTTTCTATTGTAATTACTCTATGTCATCAAATTATAAGATGTTAATAACAGAATGCAATAAAGATTTATTAATTTAAAAAAAAAAAATTATATAAGGGTAGATGTCAAATGCGAGAGTTCTAACAAGTGCTTACAAGTGAGTAGTTTCTATACGGGTCATTACTAATTCCCACAGATTACAGGAGAGGTTAGGGTAAAAACTAGGAAAACAGAAGGGTTGAAGAACTATATTTCAATCGGAAGCTAGTTGTCCATTTGAACCCTTCTCCAATATCGCTCTTGAGGGTGGGGGAGGAGGAGGGTTGAGGGGTGGCAAGAAGACCGAGAGGTGGCACGTTATTGGCCCTGTCCCAAGTCCAGCAACCCTCAAGACCCATGTCTTCCCACAACCACATTCCTATTGGGCCTTTAGTTATCAGCAATGCTCTTGGAATTCTTTCTCACAATTCTTCTCCACGCAGCTGGAGAATATTAAAATCCTACTCAAAATTATTACCTCCCTCACGCTAAATTTTCTTATTTTCTGTCTAATCTATGTTATCAATTATGTCCTGAAATTTCAACTCTAGGATTGTGGCTCTAGGTTATGACCGGGTATTGGTTGGGGAGGGTAAGAAACATGAGATATAAGAGATATTTGTGATCTATAATATTCTCTACAAAGATCATAAGATTATATATTCCTTATATGTATATTCTATTCTAGCACATTTATATATATATATATATATAGCTTCGTAAAAGGTGCTAGCATTACCTTAAAGGACCAATGTAAGGCTTCTAAAGACATTTCGGGTTCGAGTCCCGTTTTAGAACCTCTGCTTTTTTTTTTAAAATAAAAGAACCCTGGCCAGTGTTATGGGTTTTTATATCTAAAAAAAAGTTACACAAATTATATACCTATTATAATAAAAAAAGCTACTTTTATCCAGCCTGTTAGCATCATACATACATGGAATTCTGTTTGAACCTAAGTGGGGATCTATCTGTCTGTAGATAGACACTCTGTGACAATCACCTATGGATCTGAGCAAGCTTTTATTTATTGAAGAAATCTTGATCACGTACAACCACTCACTCACTGAAAACTATATTTAATGCACCAACTCCTAAATGTACGTCTATGTTTGTGTTTGGCCTAGGAGTCAATGGCAACAGTTGCGGAACAATAAGTTATTGTCAGTTAGGAACAATCGAGGTGAGATTAGAGCTGTTATCGCCATGCTATTCCTCCTCTTCTGTTCTTCAGTTCATCAGTGTCAATGATGCAAAAGTGAAATCAATTATATCATACGTTCTACACCATCAGTGGGCTAATTGAAAATGGAAGCAATTGTGTTTGAATATAGGGGGGAGGGAAGAGTTTGCAGTTACCTGTCTTTGAAGATTTTCCCAGTGAGGACTTAAATTGGAAATACATTTTTTTAAATTAATTAATTAAATTGTGATTGAATATTTGTACAATATAAAAAAAACTAAAACGTTGGTTTTAGAATGTAAAATAGATTTAATCAAAATCACTCTGAATTAAACCTGTTTTGACTTTTAGCGACTGACAAAATTAAACTGTAACTCCCCTTCACGTAGAGCCCAAGATGAATACTAATAGAAGAAATAATTTCAAAAGTAACTTCGTTGTTAAGACAAATTAATTTCATTGTTAAATTTCTACTTGTTTAATCAATTAAAATCATTATTTTTTGTCTTGTGGAATATTAGCAATCATTTCTACATTTCTTTTTTTCTTTCTTCTTTCTTTCAAAATCTTCTCAACTTTTACAATTTTTTTATTATTATTTTTTTGGTATGTTTTTTTTACTATTTTTTGGAAGTTTTTGCAAATATTGATTGAAAAGAGCAAAACTGGTCACATTGTGTGACAGACTTTTCCAAGTAGTTTATCTCAGAAAGAGATAAGAAATATAATACAAAGATTTGGTAATCCATGATGGTTAAAATTGGCAGATATTTGAAAATACAATTGCAGGCCAAAGTAAATTTATTCACTGCCTATAACTCTACTGAAAATTATTTTATATAAGGATCTAAACTTTTATTCTATAACATTCTTANGTCCTAATTTAAATTTAAATACATTTTCAAGTCTGGTGATGTTTTTTCTCTTTAAAACGATACCAGATTTTGACTCCTATGTCAGGATGGGTAATGTACTTGTACAACATCAAGAATGGCATCCTTGTACAAAATGTCGAGGGTTTCTGCCCTTAGGCCCTAAGAATTTATAATTTATTGTTGAGTAGTTTATTTTGTAAAGTGTCAATGAGTTTTTTCCAATTTAATTTTGGATTCATACTATGCTATTGATTGAAATTGTTGTATTTTCAATTATGATTGACTGTGTTTTGATTTTGTCTTGAGGTAACAACAAGATAATAATCATGAAGTTCAATACCAACACTCATAGAATGTATAACCAAAAAAAATATAATAAATAAAAATAAAATCAACAATAAAACAAATAAATGGTCATCAATGTGCAGGGAGAAGGGCCCCATCGACCCCACTCCCAATAAGTTTATGCATTAAGGCCCAGGAGGTCGCGAAGCCATCTCCGTTTTAGTCGCAGGGGAGGATTGTGAGGATTGGAATCCGACGACAGGGATTGGGCATATGGATTGGGATGAAATTGGAGTTTACTATGTAAGAGCTTGAAGCAGGTGGAGATAAGGTCTTTGACAAAAGGAATATTAAAGTCGTGATGAAGGGTAGAGTTGGACACATAATATGGAGCGTTAGCAANGAGGCCATCTCCGTTTTAGTCGCCGGGGAGGATTGTGAGGATTGGAATCCGACGACAGGGATTGGGCATATGGATTGGGATGAAATTGGAGTTTACTATGGAAGAGCTTGAATCGGGTGGAGATAAGTTCTTTGACAAAAGGAATATTAAAGTCTCGATGAAGGGTAGAGTTGGACACATAATATGGAGCGTTAGTAATTATTCTGAGAATTTTGGACTGAAAGGATTGTAATCGTTGGATATTGGAAGGCTTAACGGCACCCCACAGTTCTGCACCGTAGGTCCAGATTGGTCGTATTATGGTCTTGTAGATAGTCAGTTTATTTTCTAATGTGAGGTGTGAGCGCCTATTTATAAGGCTGTATAANGACAGGGATTGGGCATATGGATTGGGATGAAATTGGAGTTTACTATGTAAGAGCTTGAAGCAGGTGGAGATAAGGTCTTTGACAAAAGGAATATTAAAGTCTTGATGAAGAGTAGAGTTGGACATACAATATGGAGCGTTAGCAATTGTTCTGAGAATTTTGGACTGGCAGGATTGTATTCGTTGGATATTGGAAGGCTTAGCGACTTCCCACAGTTCTGTACCGTAGGTCCAGATTGGTCGTATTACAGACTTGTAGATGGTCAGTTTATTTTCTACTGCGAGCTGTGGGCGCCTATATATAAGGCTGTATAAGAGTCCGTGGCGTCTGTTGAGTTCTTGTCGTTTGATTTTAGTATGTTCATTTCAGTTGAGTCGTGAGTTAAGGTGGAAATTAAGGTAACGGACTGAATCAGAGAGAGGTATAGGGATGTTATTGTATGTAACATTATCAGGAGAATATTTTCTTAGTGGAAAATTTACTTGTACGCATTTAGACTCATTTATTTTGATTCTCCATTTACTGCACCACTGCTGAATAGCATCAAGGTGGTTTTGTAAATTGTTAGAAGCGGTTTTGGAATCAGGGTGGGAGGAGAGGATCGCTTTGGCATCTGCAAAGAGGGCTAAAAGAGTATTAGGATGAGTAGGGATGTCTGCAGTAAAAAGGATGGGTCCAAGCACACTGCCCTGTGGAACACCCTCTTTTACAGGATAATGTTCGGAGTAATCTAATCATAAAAAAAACTGTAATCTAATCATTAAAAACAATGTTCTATAACACAATTTTAACAATATTGTTAATTCATAATAGACAATAAAATTTTCATGAGTTCAGTTGTTACTACGGGGACCAGTGTAATAATGAATACTTAATTTCATTAAGAGAATATCAGCCATGGAACTATCAAAAATAAAGGGGAAGACTTGTACGAAAAAACGGATGGAATTGAATTTAAAAATTTAACAGAAGAGATAACCCCCCTAGAATTGGAAAAGGCGTTCGCGATAGGGAAAGATGCGGATCGTAAAGACGCTGAAAGCACTGCCTGGCGACACCATTACGGCAGATAGAGTCTTATGTTCGGTAGTAGAGATTGCCAGACAACTTCGAATTCCCAAATTGGAGTCCTAGCCACTTACCCTACTCCACACAAGACACCTACCCTACTTCTACCCTTCTCTAGCTTAGTTCGATCTATCTCCCTATGTTTCTCAATCTCTCTCTTCTCCACCAACTTACAGCTAGTCTGAGAGATCTTATCTTAAGCACCTTGGCATCTTTGGCTTTTATTGTCAAAGTTGTCATTTTCCTAAAAATCTTTAATGAAACATTGAAAATATGCTTCTATTATGCATTACATACTAGAGAAATGTTTCTGATGACAGCTACACAATTACTGGTAGTTTAATACTCTACATGCATGACATACCTTAATTTTCCCCTTTCATTTTGTAGTAAGTTTCTTTTCAGCAATTCCATTCATTTATTTCTTACAAAAGAATATGGGTTGAACTTAAAATAGTGGAATAGCAAGTGACTTACCAACTGTCTCAGCCCGACGGTTAGCGTGTTCAGCGAGCATGATCAAGGTCACGAGCTATGTGCCCTGTTCTTCAGCGAACAGTATTCTGTCTGCTGGAGAGTGCGAAATTTCGGTTAAGAATTTTATTTTGCCACCAAATTTTCTTGCTTTCATTTAGAGAAATCAAGTTATTCACTTTTAAAAGATAAAAAAACAGGATGCTATGAATTTATAAATAATAGAATCCACCTAACACTTAAAGTCACATTATTAAATAATTAATTTATTTAGATTTTTTTACAAGATGACAATAATATATGGCAATAACGCCTAAATGAATTATTAATATATTATTTTAATGTTTACCGCTAAATAAGAACTCTCCTTGGGTTTTAGACGCTAGATATTAAACATTTTTCGAACTTAATTGATTATGATGTTAAGATAATCAAGAGGAGTATATTAGACCAGGCATCTAAATCATGATTTATACCCACTCACAGAAACGAAAGTTTCTCAAAGATTCATCAATAGTTGAGATTGGTCAAAAAGGATTTTAGAAAAAGTCTACTGTAAAAAAAAAAAATCTCAATAGTTTATTCATCAATGCCGACATCAAGGCTTCTAGAATCAATATGTTTTTATATAAATTCTAAACGTAGGAGAATGAAATTAAAGAAATAAATAGTTTTTGGAAATAAGTAATATCAACTATATTATAAATCCTTTGAAATTGACATTAAAAATATTTCTATTACAAAGTAATATATTTGGTAAATTACTTAAAAGTATTCACGTGATTTAAATATTTTTATATGATGTGTAATACCTGAATGATCGTGGAAGGAAGTGTCTTGTGCAAGGCAGGCTAACGGTAGTTAGGAAGGAGCATATCTGCAGGATGAAGGGCATTTATTGGGGTAGGAGGAAAACATCAAAGGAGAGATTAAACCTGAGGTTGGTGAGACGGAAATTGCTAATTGGTATGTGAAGAGGCCTAGATCAAAGAGATAAATATATGTTCCATCCGGCACAAACATAAAGAAATAGGGACATTTATATATATATAATAGGGGATAGAAATATAGGGATGATCTGATAGCTGGGATAATGTGAGTTTTGATTGATTTTTTTTTTAAAGTTATGTTTTAACATAGAACATGATGCATAATATAACAGATGTAATTTGCATTCGTATTTTCCCCCCGTACATTATAATTTCATTATAATAATAAAATTATAATGTAATATTATAACATTATAATTGTATTATGATAATAAAATTATCATGCTATATTATAACATTATAATTTTATGTTAATATCACAATGACTCCAGAAACTGCAAGGTTTTTTTTAGTCCTGAAGAAGGCTTACATAGCTAAATGAAACGTTAGAATTAAATTCTTCTTTTTACATTTACAATTTAAAATATTAAAAAAAAAATTATACTTTTTTTTAGGACTGAAATTCACAGACACAATTTCATTTTCTTTTAAAATTGATGTATGAATAGTATTGATAGATCAATAATCTATTTTTTGACATTCAACATATTTATCAAATACAAGGGATTTAAACAATTTTTTTTATTCAAATAACTTTCCAAATCTAAGAAGTTAATAGTTGCAACTAGGCTTTGAACACCAGTGCATGAATATATAACCTAATTAATGTTATGTAATATTGCTATGCAGATGTACAAGGCTCAATTGACACTGTTAAACTTTTAATCTTGGTAAGTTAATTGAAATTTAAAATATATAAACAATTTTTTTAATTTGAATGTATCAAAAATATATACTATTAATTTTTTAATCAATAATTACATCGAGGTGGTAAAAGAAAAAAAAATGTTTCTCTGTATTTTCAACCATGAAGAAGAGAAAATTTATTCTCGCAATATTGACCTAGATTACTGTAATAGAACAAAATTATTAGCCCAAGATCCTC
>KZ809958.1:52719-67625 GCA_000696205.2 Oncopeltus fasciatus
TATATATATATATATATATTCCTACTTTTTCCAGATAGGATTAGTCGCGTCGTGGTACTGACGTTAATACCTTCATTTCCTCACAAATTGAAATCAGTCGAATGGAAGTTGATCGTCCAGTCGATTTATTAAAATGGTCTTGGAGGACATCTGTGTTTAATCTTAAAGTGATTTAATTTTATTCCGGGACTTAGGTAACTATTCTCCTGACATTTTGTGCACTGGTTATGTATCTATAAATATCCAGAAATAAACACAATTTAGTCCTTTTGACGTACACGTTTAATTACTAAGCCTATCTTCACAAAATATACTTATACTATATGAAAGTATATTTTTAAAGTATACTATTCTAAAAAATATATAGTGTGTGCCGCCAATTCTCTTTTAATTTTATCAATAAATTTTTACTTTTTACAAAGAATAATGAAAAGGGGCATAATTTGCTCATACATCAAAGATATTAAGATAATAAAATTTGGTCCTCCTTCTAAACCTCCTCATTCCCAATTGATTTCAGCTAATAGCAAATCAATTTAACGGTTCGGAAAAAAATTCTTAAGTACCCAATCTCGTTTCATTAATTTTAAACTAACGTACTACAAAACCTAATTACGACCAATCTGGACTTACGGAAATCTGGACTTACTTTCACTCCATAAAAATAAAACTGTTGAACCGAATTTGATGAAATTTTCGACTTAGGTTCTATCTACATCTGAAATGTGTCTAATTTTGCCTAATCAATCGGCAATATGGACTTCAATACAGACTCATGAATAAGAACTCTAATCTTACGATAGAATACAAACTGACGCTCTACAAAACCGTATCACGACCAATCTGGATTTACAGAGTACAAATCTATGGTGCCGCCAAGCCTTCCAATATCCAAAGAATCCAGCCCTTTCAATCCAAAACCCTGAGAATAATTGCAAATTCTCCGTAATACGCATCCAATTCATCCCTTCACCACGATTTTAATATCAAGACTCCTTTTTGATCAAGACCTCATTTCTTCCCGCTTCACTCTTTTCCATAGTAAACTGCCATATCTTCCTAATCCACTAGCACAGACCATGTCTTCCAACTCCATCTCTTACAACCCTCCCTGTCGACTCAAACGAAGATGGCCCCGTGACCTCCTGGGGACATTATCTGTAAATAATTTTAGAGAGGTGTCATAGGTCACCTTCTCTCCTCATGTGATAGACATTGAAAGACATTTTTTTTAAAATTCCTTGTGGTGATCAAATTACAAAACGTTTTAATTTAACAGAATGTAATAAATAAATAAATGTTTAATAATAAAAAGACTTTATTATTTTTAAAATTAATAAAACAACTCGGATTTAAGAGTTCTTTAGAAAATTGTAATGAAGTTCTTTGATAGCTGCAAATGGTTGAATGGAAAGTTGTGCGAAGGTAAAAAGGGAAACCAAATTTAAAAATAGTTCATATCTTCTCATTTGCTAGATAAATGAAAACGGTTGCAAAATATGGCAGGATTAATTTGTAATTTTATCATATTTATGTTATAGAACATATTTACTAAAAATGCAAATCAAGTAAGTTATTTAAGAATTAAATTGTGTAAGGCTTTTACTCTTAATTGAAGAGACCAACTTTGTTTATTAGGGAACTCTATTCAATAAATACACAGACTGCCATACCTAACTAATCTACTATCACAGATCATGTCTTCCAACTCCAACCCTTACAACCATCCCCGTTGACTCAAACGAAGATGGCCCCACGACCTCCTGGGGACATAATCTGTAAATAATTTTAGAGTGGTGCCATTAGTCACCTTCTCTCCTCATGTGATTGACATTGAATATCTTTTTTTTTTTAATTCATTTTGGGGATCAAATTACAAAATGTTTTTATTTAATAAATAAATAAAAGTTTAATAAAAAAATTAAAATTTAAAAAAAAAAGTAGAACGAGTACATAGCCGACATGGGAACGTGATGTCCGCTAGGAGCTATCGGGAATCCACCCTAGTAGAGCGAGTACTGTAAACATGACGAAAGGTTTGTAGGACGAAAGAGCCTAGGCGGCTTATATAAGCCCCCCGGGCTGCTGGCTGAAACACTTCTGAACAAGGAGGTCAGGAGTGCCAAGTCTCAGGCCGGTGTCCCGACGGCATCTGGGTCAGAGCCCGCAAGAAGGATGTGGGGAAACCGAGAAGGCGAGTGGGGCTCTCTTGAAATCTCCTACTCCCTCTCAGATGCACCTCAAATCCTCGGCAGAAGTGTCCAAAAGTCTTTTAGCAACAAGTCGTAAATGCCCAGTTGCTACAGTAGAAACACTTTGAATTATTTTGAGTTCCATTCCACACACCAACTACTCATGGTCAATGTGTGGGGAGAGATGTATGGCCATACGTCTTCTTCATCTCCTTCCTCAGTTGTGTCTATCACCGTGGAAGTGCCTCAATCCATGCCAGCCAAGCGTCAAGGACCTTGGACATTGCCCTCATTGCATTCAGATCCTTCCATCTTTTTCCATCCTGGTCGTGGGTATCCACCTTAGGATGCACTCCCCTATGGCACTGGGAAATCAATACTTCCAACACTGAACGAAACTTGATTCCATTAAGCTCGGATTTATCAAAGCTAGCGCCGCGGAAATATTTAGGACACAAAAATATTAATTATGCCAGATGATAATAACTATGACAGTAAAGCCTGATATTTAGCTTTAAAAAAAAGTCAGTTATTAGTGTAATCGATATCCTAATAGCTAATAAATTTTTGTGTAATTAAAACTGAATAGCTAACAAAAAATTAACAGCTATTAGTATAATGATTTACGTTTTGCAAAAGAAAAAAATATTTGACAGTAACCAAGAAATAAATTTTTAAAAATAAATTTAAGAGAAAGCACAATATGAAAAATGTATTTGGACGAAAGTAAATAATTAAAAAAAATGTATTATGTATTTTAAAAACAACTGTGGGTTAGGTTAGTACTAGTGGCCATAGAATTTTGAACCTTAAACTACGGCCTTTTTTTCTAACAGAACAAATTAAGTCTCATCTTCCAGTGCTTCTGTTTGTCTTGAGCCAAAGGATATGATATACACCTGGGATTATTAATACTTCTTGAGTACTATTCATCGTGTGATGAGAAAACTGAAAATGTCGCTGAATTCGCGCACTGATCATGTGTGTGCCACCGGTCGAAAAAATAGCAGTCTGGCGTATTTTTCGTGCATGGATTTGTATGGCTATAGTGTTACTGATATTTTCAATAAGTGGAACAATTCAAAATACTTTCTTATAAAACATTCTAAGAATTTGAGTTTTGCACGTTTATTGTGTTACTACATAAAGTTATGGAAGGGCACAACGCATGTTCTACAGAAATGTATATATATGTTCTATGTTTTAAATCCATACTTATATATATATAGTCCTTCAAAGGTAATGGAGCACGAATTGCTGTTAAGAAACCGCATAAAGCACAGATGAAACTTTATTAACGACTCTCAGAGTGAAAGGAAAAAATAATATACCTACAATAAATAATTAAAAATAAAACATATGTTATTGTCAGAAATAATACGGGATGAAATAGTAATAAGATCTAATGTTTTGAATTTAACAAGGAGATCTTAACAATTTTCAAATGTTAAAAGGGTACAATAAAAAGGAATTTGTATAAAAGGGATAAAATAAGAGACAAATGTCAAAGGTACCAGTTTATGTTTATATGTGGAAAGATTACTGTACTGCCCTTGTGGGGCATATTCGATGTTCCTTTGTTGATTTAAGGTGAAACAAGATATACTGCGAATCAGTTAGTGGTTTTTGTTCTCTTTTTGAACTATTGACACTGCCCTAATGATGCTTCATAAAAAAGGAGACAAATACTAAAAATAAGAATTATCATTATTCTAAGAATTATAATAAAACATTATAAGAATTATACAGAATTATCGCAAATTTATACTGTATAAATAATATATTCACTAACATGCTAAATGAAATGTTGGTTCAATGATTAGATGAAAAGGGCATTATAACCTTTTTTTTTACGTCGTCAGCAGCGGTGAATATTGCTCTGCGTACAAAACAGCTAAGGGTGTGTTTGACTTCAAACGAGCTCTTGATTAAGGAAACCATGGTATCTCGTGTTAAAAGCTCTTTAATTATAGAAATTGAGGGAAATTCTTGAAAATATTCAGAATCTTTAGCGCTGAGAGTGAATCGGGGTGATTAACGTTCCAAAACAATGGGCTGAAATTCAAAGATATTACTATAGCAAAAAGAATATTGCAAGGAGAAACGCTAAGTCCAATATTTCTTTTGTTGTTTATTGCCGGCATTATGGATTTTTTTTTTTTTTTTTAAAGAATGTAAATCCAATAATTATGAGTAAATCAGTTTGAAGTTGTCTTACTAAGTTTCATTTATCCTGGCCTACTACTAAGTTAATGAGCAAAATAAATTTTTCGTCAATAATATATACCTGGATCTCCTGCTTGCCGGGCCGGTATGCTATCCATTGCACCACCAGGACGAGCTAGATAACTTATTAAATTCCCATTACGATAGCGAGAGCCTAACCCACGAGAAAGACGAATACATCGTCTTAAACTGGAAGGAGCTGACATTGTCAAGCTATTTGTCGACTCTCGTCATTTACTTTTTTAATTAATTTATTTATTTATTTGGTTGTGGTTTATTATCCCATGTAAAGTTTATTCTATTCCCTCTCATTAGTTGTTTAAAATTTACGTGAGATAATAAACCAAAACTAAATAAATATTTATGAAGTTCAATTGAGAGATTTCATCAAAATCTTGGTAAGAAAGTGAATTGGATGATTTAGAAAGATTTTTTCCATAAAGCTATTACAGAAGAACTTGAACACGTCAGGGCATAATTTCCAAATATACTACGATGTACAATAGAACTTACAAAGTGTGATAATACTTAAAACTCATGGTCTTAGATGGAATCTCATTGACGCAATTTTGGAAAATATCTTGCCCAGAAGTACTTCCTTATGGTAAAATAAATTCAGATGTTCATTTTTCAAAAACTTACAGCACATACCCAGAATCAAACCAAATTGTTTCGTTCACTTAAAAAGTGGGGATGTATCTATGTTAAGAAACGTATCTTTTTTTCCCTAGCTGAGTAAACACTCCGATTCAGCTAAAACTATTTGAGAAAGCTGTACAGTACAGCTTCAAAATTAACTTTAAGTAATTAAAAGAAAAGACTTATAGCTTTTGAATAGGCCAGAAACTATAAAGTCTAATAAAAAACAGCTTACTTGAAGGTTATTAAAAAATTTATAAAAGTTGATAGATAAAAAAACTAATTAAATAATCGTTACCTTCATTATTAATGTTACTGTTTTGAAAATAATTAATGTAATCTAATAGTTAGTAAGTGTTTTTTTTTATAAGCTTATATTCTATAATAATATTGCAAAAATGACAAATTTTAGAAGACATACAAGAATACATCTATGATTTTTCATCTCTCCTCAATAGTCTAAAGCCTTATCCATTTAACATTTTACTCTCATATATTGTCTTCTTTACACTTACTTTAGTCCATTTTTATTGAAATAAAGCTTATCAGCTTAGTTTACTATTCTCCAAGACAGGCTTTATTTAAACTTGGACTTTTAATGAAGGCTTAGAAGGCTGACTATTGTAAATAAAAATTTTGAAAGTAAAATCGATTGCTGGACATTACATCACCCTGTACCTCACATAAAAGATGATTGAGGAAAATAAAACATTATCAACAATTTATTTGTGGTGAGGAGCAACGAAGAGAACCAGATTCATTAATAAAATCCTTCAAATTTTTTCTGAAGGATGTTATTAGAAATTCTTTGCAAAGTATTAACACTTTTGCTGAATTAACCCCAACAGAAATTCTTAGCGACTTCATAATACAAACGGCTTATTGTTTATAATTTCTCTTCCATAAATATTTACATTTGCCGGATTTTGCGACAGAGGTCATTCTATTCTCTCCGTACTCAGATGAGACACTGTTTGTAACGTTCAAAACTGCAGCGAGTTGAGTTTCATCCTGTCTGATGCCGGTTGAATGTTTTAACCGAAAACAGAATAAATGATAATCTGAAGTGGTGATTTAAAGCACAGCATACATGGTATTGTATACTGATTTATTTATTTTAGCGTTGATGCCATGACAAAATTAAAAAAATTATTTAGTTCATCACCGGTTCTCCGATCCAATATAGCACATGCTAAAAACCAACATGCTCTCAAGTGTCTGCAGTTAAAAAAAAAAAAAAATTGGTCATTTTGCAAACAAATAAGATTACTTGATTTATGTTTGAGAGCGGTTACTGTGAATGAGAGGACAGAGATAACAAAAATTCCAAATAAAAGAGTCGAAAGTATTTATTTAATTTTTTAGTTGAACATATTTTTTGAAACTGTAGATAAATTGAAATATAGCTATTAACGTAATTATTGTTTTATATTTAAAAAAAAAAAGAGGTATTGAATTCAATTTTCACTTTTTAAATTCATATTATTCATGCTTTTGAAAAAGTAAAATATTTAAGTATGAATAAGAAGTGTTTAGTGCCTCTTTTATTTTTTCCTACCGGTTAACCTAGAGCAAAATTTAGCTACTTTAAATTTTTCTTCTATGATTTTCCAGAATGTTTAGAAATAAGCCCATGTTATATGAAACGAAAAAAAAACAGCTTCCCAACAGACTTTGTATGGCAACTTACTAATTATGAAAAATTTAAGAAATCGTTATACTTTTTTTTTTACATGTAATAGACATTAATAAATTTTGAAGACTTTCATATTGAATAAGGAATATTAACACTCTTGAAAAAAAAACTTCAAATTTGAAAACTTGAAATGTCATAGTACATTATACTCTTATGCTCATTTAAGCAGATACTACATATATTATAAATCATATGCAATGAATGATCAATAGATGAACAAATGATGAAATTGTATTGGTCTTTTTTTTTTTTGGTATGGGAATCACTGTAAAAAAAAATAAATAAATAAAAATGTATTTCTTCAAGTATCCATCCATCAATAATTAATATTGTATGATTTCAATATCCTATTTTTGTGGGAATATGAACCCAGCAGTTGATTGGTCCCCGTCAAAACCCATCGTCCCCTTCAACCGATTTTAGCCATCAAAGAACTTACAAAAAAAAGTTTTAATATCGAATTGGGTTTCATTATTAATAAAATTGGGGACACTATATGTTTACAATTATGTATTACTTTTAAGGGGCTATATTTTTAGCTTTGGAAATGTAGGATCGACTAAGATCTTTTAAAATATTTCAAAAATTGTGTCAATATTAATAACTTTATTGCTCCACGGGAGTTTGCTAAAACCATTTGAAGTATGATAGAGCAAGTTTAGAAAGGTTGCTTATTATTTAAAAAAAAAAACGATATAAAATACCTGATTACTGGTAGAGGAAAGCAATATAACTTCAATTTAATTTCATTTTGTAAAGTTATCCTCTGTGACAAAGTCCCTCAATTCTTCAAGGATTTTCCACTTATCTTTACTTTAATTTTTTTTAAACCACGTTTTTAGTAAAAAATAATAAAAATATTACAGAAATTAAAAGTTATTGTACATAGAGCTGAAAATTGCAAAATAGAAATTTGAGTACAGCATATTATTTTTAAGTTTAAATATTTTTAAAAAATCGTAAGAATATATTGCATAATCGGGCTACGGCCGACTTAGTCGGAGAATCTATTTAGGTCGCATAAATTTCTGTTCCTATGAATCGGAATAATTTCCAGGGTAGGTTTTTATTAAGAAATGCATCACTGGCTAAGGTCAGATGCGTTTAGAAAAGGGAGACTGTCTGTGAATAGACCCTCACTCTATGACCCAAAGTACCTGATTGGGATATTAAAATAATAAAACGTTATTGTATCATACCACGTTTGGAAAAAAAATCTCACTTCACTTGCCTCAAATAGTGAAATTGGAACTTTTTTTTAAATTCAAGCCAAATCACTTTGTTCTAAAAATAATGGAATGCTTATTCCGTCGTAAATTCAACGAATTTCTTATAGATTACGGCATGTTCTTTAATGGTGGAAAACCCGAGGGCAATTATTTTAACTCTCCCTCGGAGTAATAGCAAACTTTAATTATTTAAAGAATTAATTTAATCTTTCAGAGTCGTCAAATGGAGCTCATTTTATGTTAAAAAGGGGAAAATACTGGGGAAATATAAGTTTCTAAGTAAATTAATGATAAATGGATAAAACTATTCGCTTTAAAATTTTATTAATGTATTAAAATAGTTCAATATTGAGTAAAATATATAAATAAAATATTTCAAATAGCTAAAATTGACTTTAGTTCTCCGTGGTCTCAAAGAAAATCACTTGCTTACAATAAGACAATTGGAGATAAAACTAAAATTAAGAGAGGAAATAAAGTAGAGGTTTATGTTTTTCTGGAATTGTTAGTTGAGGGCGGACTGTCTGATAATAACATTTCATAAATTTTAACCCTTTATTTATTTAAGCAGATGTTCAGAACTTAGAGAAGGAAAGGGCTAATCTGCTAAACATTTCCAACTCAGTACAACTATGAACTTTTTCAACCATTTTTTGATAAGAATCGGAAAGTTTTCGAAAAGTGAAAAATCAGAGATGAATCAATCGTTTTTAGCAGATTGTTTTCTGAAGTTTCGCACTTCCCTGTTTCATATGGTTAACAAAACATGTCGAACCGCATAACCGCTTTTGAATGAGATCCTACTATACTTAGGATCCGTATTCCGTTAAGGAAATGTACAGAACTGCATAGTGTGTTTGAACTGAAACGTTTCCTTATGGCTAAATCTGCTCCTACACGTCGAAAGTGCGAAAACAGCCCCGATTCGTTTTGTTATATATATGGCAGTTTTGCCATTCTCAGTCAAAGGACAAACATCAGTACATTTGTCAGCCAAGCATATTTTGCATATTTTAAAGTGAAACTTGGTGATCAAGATAAAGCATGGGCACCTCATAAAGTGTGTAAACGGTGTGTTGAAGGTTTACGGATGTGGACCAAGGGAACACGTGCTATACTTCCATTTGGTATACCTATGATTTGGTACGAGCCCAAAGATCATTCAAGTGATTTTTACTTTTGTATAGTGAAAACATCGGGGTATAACAAGAAAAACAAATGTAAAATAGAGTATTCTAGTTTACCGTCAGCTACACGCCCAGTACCGCATTCAGCTAAAGTCCCCGTGCCAGTTTTCAGTGAATTTCCTTCTTTGGAAGAAAAGGAATACGGATATGGCATTCAAAAACATTATTAAAGACTTTCATGGAAATACACGAGCATTGAATTACTCCGAAATTGTCCAGCAACTCTTGGANGCAGATGTTCAGAACTTAGAGAAGGAAAGGGCTAATCTGCTAAACATTTCCAACTCAGTACAACTATGAACTTTTTCAAGCATTTTTTGATAAGAATCGGAGAGTTTTCGAAAATCAATATAAAACTCTCATCACTAAAAGTGAAAAATCAGAGATGAATCAATCGTTTTTAGCAGATTGTTTTCTGAAGTTTCACACTTCCCTGTTTCATATGGTTAACAAAACATGTCAAACCGCATGACCGCTTTTGAATGAGATCCTACTATACTTAGGATCCTTATTCCGTTAAGGAAATGTACAGAACTACATAGTGTGTTTGAACTGAAACGTTTCCTTATGGCTACCTCTGCTCCTACACGTCGAAAGTGCGAAAACAGTCCCAATTCGTTTTGTTATATATGTGGCAGTTTTACCATTCCCAGTCAAAGGACAAACATCAGTACATTTGTCAGACAAGCATATTTCGCCTATTTCAAAATGAAACATGGTGATCAAGATAAAGCATAGGCACCTCATAAAGTGTGTAAACAGTATGTTCAGGGTTTGTGGACCAAGGGAACCGTGCTAAGCTTCCTCCATTTGGTATACCTATGATTTGGCGCGAGCCCAAAGATCATTCAAGTGGTTGTCCCTTTTGTATAGTGAAGACATCGGGATATAACAAGAAAAACAAATGTAAAATAGAGTATACTAGTTTACCGTCAACTATACGCCCAGTACCGCATTCAGCCGAAGTCCCCGTGCCAGTTTTCAGTGAATTTCCTTCTTTGGAAGAAAAGGAATACGGATATGGCATTCAAAAACATTGTTAAAGACTTTCATGGAAATACACGAGCATTGAATTACTCCGAAATTGTCCAGCAACTCTTGGAAAGCTTCCAAAAGCTAGGTTGCAACATGAGCATTAAATTGCATTTTTTACACAGCCACCTTGCTAATTTCCCGGACAATCTTGGTGCAGTGAGTGATGAGCAGGGTGAGCGTTTCCATCACGATTTGAGGGTCATGGAAGAAAGGTATCAAGGTAGATGGGACGTACATATGATGGCTGACTATTGTTGAAACATCAAGCGCGAATGTACACAAACTCAACACTCCAGAATAATCTACAAACGAAAGTTTTTATCTAAATTTTTAAGTACTTTTCAATTATTAAACCAATTTATATCTATAAACTTGATTTAACTTACATTAAATGTTTGGTAAACTGTATGTTTGGTGCGTTTATACTTTATAATCTTTTTAATGCATGATTTCTGAGGATATCCTACAGTTTAAGAAGTTAACGTGATAGAACAATCTGAGGTTATTCTAAGATTCAGACGCCAAGAATTTGTGAATAAAAAGTGTCAGGTATAACTCAACAAAAAAGGTTTTTCCCCAGTGTTATGTATAGGAACTTTGAAGTATTAATTCTGAGTAAAATATACACAAAAGCAAGCAACTTGTAATTGCTCAGAATCGCTTGGAAATGTTTCTTAGACCATAGTAGTTTAAGTTAAAGTGTTAACATGCCGTTCAGTTGTCTCGTTTGGAACTCTTTAAACATTCTTCATCCTCCGGATTTTTTTATTTGTTGAATTGTATGTGTTTTTATTATTATTTTTTTTATAAATGAGTTATGACGCACGGAATTGAGATATCAGTAAACAACGAAGTCTCTGTGCTATAGTTTTCATGTGGTTTTTAAGTAATAATTGAATTATATTATTATTATAATATTTTAAAAAACGGTAGTTTTATAGTTAAAAAGACAGAGGATGCGTTTATTTTCTTGTAAAAAATATCTGTTGATTTTTTTGTTTTGGGCGATACCAAGCTACAAAGTTATCCAAAAAAATGTCTGTAATTTAGGAAATTTATCGATAATAATTAGCCTTGAAAGTAATTTATGTTCACATCATTAACGGACATTTGATGCCCTCAAAATGCTTTCTAGCTGCCCTAAGTGTACTTCGTTTATTGCACTTTAATGGAAACAGGTCTAACGAATTCTTTATGTACTTAAGTACGTCTAGAAATATTTATACTGTGGGAGACCAATTGAAGTTTATTATTCTTTGAGAACCAACAAACAGACCATAAACACGAACAAGGATCATTTGGAATCGGTTTGGAATAAAAACCGATTTGTGATTTGCTGTCTCTTGCCGCATCTTTTAAATCAGCTATTCATTGTGGAATAATTTCAGTTAATTGCTTCCTCAAGACGAAAATGAGAAGACGACTTGAAGGAACAATCATTTCTTCATACGAAACAATTAGATGGATAGAATAAAACATATACTCATAAAAATGAATATGAAAATAAATTTTAAATAAACAATTATTGCTATATTTACGGATAATATACACAATTCTTATATCAATTAAAAACAATTAAATTCTTTTATTTAACTATAATTAATATTTTACTGAACCTATCATGTGCCTAACCACCTATATCACTCCTACAACAAATATTTAGCCTATTTTAAAATAGTCCTTAATATGAAATTATCGATTGCTGTAACATCTTTCAGAGAACTAAGTATACATTTGTTATACTATTTCATATGTGCTTTAAATTATTTTAATATATTTCTGTCAAAGATATTGAACTATTCTTATCAGTGCTAACAAGAAATAATTCTCATATTTATTTAATTTTCATGAAAATTTCATAGCTAAAGACAAAATTTTAATTTTATGAATATTATTTTTTTTGTGGTATTTAATACCACGTAAATTTTTACAATTTTTAGTGCAAGAGAACAGAATAAAAAATCTATCTGTCCCAACCAGGACACGAACCTGGCTCTCCTGCTATCCGGGCCGGTGCGTTTTCCATTTACGCTACCGAGACAAGTCTGATAAGTTATTAAATTCCCCGCAATAGTGTAACTTATCTAAGGGTAGAAATAGACTGCCGATGAATTATTGAAAAAAAAAACGCTCAGTCAGATAGCGGCCTCCTAAACTAAGTAGTTTTCTTGTAGATCATTAAAGATGGATAAGGATAAGAGTGAAACAACTAACTTTATCTTACCAACTACAACAAATATAAAGGAAAAAAAATGTAGGGTTGCTAAAGCTGGCTCTAGACTTTTCGAGAAGGTGGTTTTCCCACATTTTCAGATGTCTCATTTAATATGCTTCTTTCGCAATATATACTGACAGGCATGTCACACTTAAAACGGCAGTAAATAAGCTTAAGAATGGAGACGGTTACACGAGCAACCCTCGACTGTAAAACGAAAACTATTTTATTATAAAGAATTAATGAGAGGGAAAAGAACAAAAAAATCTAACTGTCCCAGCCAGGACTCGAACCTGGATCTCCTGCTTGCCGGGTCGGAATTTTTTTGTTCTATTCCCAATCATTAATTGTTTATAATTTACGTGAGATAATAAACCACAACTTAATTAATATTTAATATTTTAGTATTTTCTGAGCATTATGAAATTTAATTAGTTTCAATAATAATTATTTTATACCTATCTATCCATTATAAGGAAATGACAATATATGCAACAGCTGTGTGACCACTTGACCCTCTAAAAAAATTTTATATTAAACTTAGGTTTTATGTTACTTAATGAAAAAAATATTTGTTCCTTCCAAATATTTGTGTGACCATTAAACTGAAGAAAAAGTCTCAGTTTTAAATTGTCACGGAACAAATCAAATCTAAGCATACTCCTTACGTTAAATTTCAGATAGAGTAAATGACAGTTAGGATCATGAGAACTAGAGAAATTAAAGATGGTAATATTTAAGATAGGTAATGCTGAATCTAGACTGTTTAAAAGGTAAGAGTGAGCGAAACACTCAATATTCATATTTACACTCTTAAATATATTCTTCATTTTTATTTTGTTGCGAAATATTTGGTGATTTTAATGAACGTTGGAAAAATACCTTTTTCAACTATTATGAATAAATATTTGGGATTTAATTGTGATTTGAGTAATTAACTAATTTAATCTTTTAAAAAAAACAATGAATTGACATTGAATGAAATTATTAAATATAGCAGATACGGACACTCGGCAAAACTATATATATATAATAATACTTATAATATTTTTTATCAAAAACAGCATATATAAAAAAAGTGAGATGCATTACAAGCTTTATAATAAATAAACAGATTATTAGTGTTTTATAACATCTGGATACCGACAATATATATTTTATAACAAGCAAACAGACCATAAAAACATAACAGGGAAGTTTAGACAAAAAACCGATTTGTGATTTGCTGTCTCTTGCCGCACCTTTTAAATCAGCTATTCATTGTGGATTAATTTAAGTTAATTGCTTCCTGAAGACGAAAATGAGAAGATAACTTCAAAGAACACTCGTTTCTTCGTACGAAAAAATTAGAGGGATAGATATTCATAAATCGATATGAAAATAAATTTTGAATAAACAATTATTTCTATATTTATGGACAATAAACAATAATACACGTTACACAACTCATATATCAATTAAAAATAATTTAATGCTTTTAACATATAATTAGTATTTTACTGAACCTATTATGTGCCTAACCTCTAATATCACTCCTACAACAAATATTTAGCCTATTTTAAAATAGTTTTATAACATCCGGATGGGTATAAAGTAAATGTGACTTATTTGACCATATAATTAATGTTAGCGAGAGAAATATATGTAAAGGAGAGATACCTAAGGCTAGCTCTTGAATGTTCGGGGGGCAAAATGAGGAAACTCTCAACAAAAGAAGTTAGTTACAGAAAAATAAGTATTATAAACGTTTAACAATAAAGCGATTTTCGTAAAACATTTATTAGGCACAAGTAAAATAAAATAATACTTTACACCTTCATTGCTACATTTTTTTTTTCAAAAATATATTAGTAACGAAAACAACGGGTTTTCAATTTGATCTCTATAGCCTCTCTCACAACAGTCTTATTAAATTTGAAAGACATGTTCTTTGAGTTTTATTTGGTAATTACTTAATTAACGAACAATAATATGATTCATAACAAGTCTACTATAATAATAAGAAAATTGCAAGCAGAGAACTACTAAATTGATTTTAATGAAATATGAAATTTAGTTTTATAACTGCCATTGTAACCTATTTACAAGGAAGATATTTATAAATGCAACAATATAACTATTATAGGTAACTGCCCTTAAAACCTAATTAAAAGGAAGATATTTTGAATGTAGCAACGTAACTTTTATATCTGTCCTTCAAAACAAATTACATGGAAGATCTTTATGAAAGTAACTTTTATATCTGCCTTTACAACCTAATTATGGTAAATGACTTGATCTCAAATAACTGGGACGAGTATAAGTTAATTACTCATAAAATTCAATTAAAAATAAGTTCAACAAGGGTTAAACGAGCGGTTAAAGTTTTAAAATACTAGTAGCTCTTATCTCGGTACGTCTTCCTCTTGACAGAAGTGTTTATATCTACATTCATGTTTCAAATTCTTTTTTTGTACTAGTCATTTGCTTCTCATATATATATATATA
>KZ809961.1:33606-49938 GCA_000696205.2 Oncopeltus fasciatus
TTTTATTTGTACACATATATAAGTGTTTTTGGCTTTGAAATCGTAAGTGTTGTTAAGGTTGTACTATAAATCCATTTAAGAAATGAGCTCGTAGATTTTAGTAATTATAATCTATGATAGTGTTGAATTTATTCATATTACTTTGCTATACATTCTTATATTTATCTACAATATAAACTGAAATTTGATGGACAGTTTATTTATTGTGATCCCCAAGGGAAATCAAGCAATTCACGTCATTACCATGACGAAACGTTAGATAATTTCAACAGATATTCACCGGTCCTACAGTAAAAATATGATCCATTAAAATCTGTTCGAGCTCTAGCGACCGCAATTTTTAAAATAATTAAAACAAAATTCGGTATTTAAGTTTGTTTTCGCTAACCTTAAAATGAGTCTTTAATGGCTGAAATTGCTTGGGTGTACTATTAGTGTTATAAAAAAAAAAAATGTATAGAACAAAGTACGTGTACAAAAGTAACTTTATAACATTTATAGGTGGGTGAAATTAATAAGAAATGGTCACAAACCACTTTTCATAAATTTATTTAAATGCAGAGAGCTTTCAAGGCCCAAGCTTCGTCTTCAGTGCTCTGTTGACACAAAACATTTCCGTGCAATTAAAATGTGAAATAAATAAATCATATTAGATAACATATTGCACTCATTTAAACGTAAGACTCAAAATTTTTAACTCCTTAAAAAATAAAATTATAGTCAGTATATTTAAAAAATAAACAGTCAACTTTTTATGTTACAATAGTAATTCACCAAATCCAACGACTAAAACAATTCTTAACAAATTAATCAACTCTAGTAAAGAAAAACAAAAAACAAAAACAAAACTGATCTACCACATTCCACTCTTGGTATACTCAAGAAATCAGAAAGAAATTTTGGAAATGGAGCATCTTGACTAAGTTGGTCGAGGTAAACTCTCTCAGACCTCTGGCTACATTGGCTCCTTATCTTCTTCAGGACTTCATGGGGAACATATCAGCCAATGTTTACACTATTTCCCTCCATTGTAGATCCAATTGTGATGTCCATTGTCTTGCGTTTTTTTGAGATTGCTTGAGCATCAAGTCATCAGCTCATTATGCCCCTCTGCGATAACACTCTTCTTCATTTCTGAGTCTCGTCTTGTGAAGTGCTCTTTAATTCTGGTTTTCAGACGACTCAGACCGCTTTGTCCTACATAAGATGAACCACAAGAAGTATGGCTGGCAATACGATAAACCACGTATTCATCCAGAGGATCCACTTTATATATCGTGGCTTTTTAGTGATCCCCTGCTTATGTAAGCGGCAGACATTTCTATCTGTTTTGGAATATTCCTTACCCTCTCGGAAATATGTCCTAGGTAGGGAATACTGACCGCATAAACCCATTTCCTCTTAATTTCGCCTCTTTTGTCCTGTACCTCTCCCTTAATTTAGTTTTTGGCTCTTTTCTTCAAGAGGGTATCCAAAAGGTTTTCCTGATACACATTGGCTACTGGTAAACACTTCGTGCATCTCAGCCCTCTTCTATAATTTTCTTTTGACAGAGGAAATCTGAGAAGTCTGTCTAACATGAAAACCAGTCCGGACACCATATGTTGTCTATGATTATGGGATCATATGGAATAAGGATATCACTAGAAGGGGGTTTTCTGTAAATATCGAATTCATTTGCACCCCTTATTCTCCTTATTTCGAGATACAGGTAATTTATGCAACCCTCGTTTTCAACCTATAATGAAAATTTCATTATTCGATGACATCTTTGATGTATGAATGCAATCCGTTTGAGTCCTTATATTAAAAAAAATTACATTTAAGAATGTTATTTTGAGTTAAGCGGTTTTTTAAAAATATTTTTATAATGCATAAATCAAATTCGGTATTTTTACTTACCATTGCAAAACCTTAAAAAAAAAATTATTTTTGGTTGAAATCAGATGAAGAAATACGTAATATGTTCCTTGTTAGTTGAGTCACTTAAAACTTTACAGAACAAAGTAGATGTAAAATGTATTTTTCTAACGATTATCATGTATCGCATTTTTACGACAAATGTTTTTTTAAGGGTGGAATTTACGAATGTAGCTAAGATCGGTGTGAGGTTCCCAATCTCTAAAGCACCGTTTGCGCCCATTTATCTCTCCGATTTTTAAACTTTATTATGTCATTAACATTAATTTACAACCACATTAATGAAAATGAAAAATCTGTTTAGATTATGCTACTACTGCGTGACGGACTTTTTTAATATTAACACATGTCACCATAATTACAGATGTCTCAAATATGAATGGTCTTTAACATTCATTAATTTAAATATTATTTTTTCGTTAATTATTTATCAATAATGAAAAAAAAAACAACAAATAAACAATTTTTTCAGTTCAACTCCGTTTTTTAATTCCTCTCTCATTGTTTTGATTTATTTATTTTTAATTCTTTCATGTGATCTTTGTTTTAACGGGAATTACGACGTACGCCAATGGGTGGTTGGTTAAGAAGAAAATTATTATTTTTTATATTTAATGAAGTACCACATCTTCCGTTTCGTTTTAGCACACAGCTGTTCTACTAAACAAGGGTTGTTAGTATATTGGATTAATAAATTGATAATGCCTGTAAATTGTTAACAAAAATAGTGGTCCATCTGACAGACATGATGTTGGAAATAGAAAAAAAGAAGTCCGTCGCGCAGTCGCTCGTCAACTAAGATAATTCCTCAGTACTGTAGTCCGTGAATATTTGTTTTTAAATTTTCCTCAAATCCTGAAATTTTTCATGTAATTCTCCATACTTATAAAATATATCTTTTACTACTTAACAAATTTGTGTTTAGTTTTATAGCACTTAACTAAACATTACGCCCGCTGCGAAAATACTTGTACTCACTCGTGACATTTTAGGCAATCTCCCACTACTGATCGTAAGATTTCCATTAATTAAGTAAACTTTTCCTTTAATACTTTAAAAGCGACATGCAAAATTTTATTAAGAATAAAATAATTTCTTCTTACACACCGTAAAATTTACGGTACAGATTAACCCCCACTCCTAATTATTCGCTCCTAAAATTTATTTAATCACTAAACAAATCTGTTTTGAGTTTCATTATTCTATGCTGCTAAGTGGACGAAATTCTTTGTACTCGTACTTGACGTACAATTTTTTCGTTTAGTGCAATCCCCCACTCTTACTCGCTCCTTAACGAACTGAGCCTTTCATTTAGTTTTTGACCACTATGAGTCGAATTTAACTAAGAAAAAAATAAAACTTTAGTGCCTGAAGCATTAATAGACATACACTCAAACATATTTCTATAAAGTTAGCTGGTTATTGATGATTTTGGTCAAATAATTTTGTATAATAATTTAGTCTATTTCCATAATATATTTTCTCTTCATCTTGAATGCGTTTTAGTCATCTTCTCTCGAAATATTGGCATTCTTGTGCAAAAATGATTAGACCTAAATCCTCAATAACCAACTTTATCTGAAAACCTGGTCGATAACTCACACATAGCACACACACACACATATATATGTATAAAATAATATATAAAAAAAATACCATATAAATTCTTTGTTTTCTTCACTCCTTTGTGTGAAGTACAAGAAGTCTTCCTCGAAAATTTGTAATTTTTTTCTTTTTGTGAGTATTTTTTACTCTTTCTTCTCCCTTTTCTCATTATATATATATTAGTGCTATCATTTTCTGGTATTCAGAAAGTAGCACCATAGAAAATAGAAACGAATTTTCACGAGATCTGTCAGTGTTATGCAAGTAAATAGTTACATTTCTTCGGAATTCGGTAATAGGTTCAGGAGATTTATAATTGCAAATATTTCATGGAAACCAGTTTCTGAATTTTCATCTGTTCAATATATTTTACTTATGGTAAAAATAAAATGGTATCAGTCGAACATGAGAGTTCTGAGGTAAATAGCAACTTATTTATGTTCAGAGTTCTGAGGATGGAACTTTGACAACGAAAGGGACTTAGCTTTCATTGAAGCTAATTAAAATATTCCAAATAGTTGGTTTATATTCTTTTCCTGGTAATGGATTGACAGAAAACAGAGAAATATATTGAGGAATATAATATATAATATTATTGTGAGTAGATAATATTTTGCTTCCTTAAATTGGGGCTTTATTAAATTTTTATTATAATTTTTAACGTAAACTACGTTTTAATTAAAAATAAATTAATTTTGTTAAGAGAAAATTGTTAAAAGTGATTACAGTTTAAATAAATTTCTCAAATTTTTCCTATGAACCTTGTTCATTACTCCCTATTTATCTGTTAGTTGATAAAACTAAACATTGAAATATAGGGAAAATAAAAATAACAGATACTATGTTAAAATCTTTTTCTTATTGAAACTTAGAAAATATTTGACATTTGGTAATTTTTTTCATTTGACTTATATAAAATTAATTTTTTTATATGGCTCTAATTTATTTTCTAACGATTACAAAAATTATCACAATATATATACAAAATTATCACAGATACAATAAAACACTTTTAAGAATTTAGAAACATTTTTAAAATTTAGAATTATCAAAATATTTACATAAATAAATCCCCAGATAAAGAGAGAGAAAAAAATAAAAATAAATATATTAAGGCTGATATCACAATTTCTGGACACATCAGAAAAATTAATTAAACTTAATAAATTCAGTCATAAATATTTGAAGGGATATTCCCTATTTTTGGCAGTTAGTTTGGGAAGGAACATACTTTTCAATCCAAGCATAATTTTTCAAGTGATTCTTCTTTCGCGCGCCTTCGCTTAGGATTGGGAGGGATAGGTAGAAGGAATTCTTGTGCCGCGCCAGCTTCTCGATCCTGGTGTTGTCCTTAGTACCCAGCTTGGGAAAAAAACATCTATGGCGGCAGAAGAAGGTTTACTTCTTCCTAAATGCCTTCCAGCAGTAGGATTAAGAGGAACGTGCTGGAATCCTCAGGAGGAACTCTTGCGCCGCGTCAGTCCCTCGACGGTGGTTTTCGCAGAACAGGTGGAGTGTATTGGTTCAGCCCGAATGCTCTCTTTCAAGTTATCCTGCTTCCCCAGAGGATTGGGAGGGAATAGCATTAGGAACTCATCTGCCGCGCCAGACTTTCGATCCTGGCGTTGTCCTTAGTACCCAGCTTGGGAAAAAAGCATCTATGGCGGCAGAAGAAGGTTTACTTCTTTCTCGATGCCTTTCAGCAGGAGGATTAAGAGGAACGTGCTGGAATCCTCAGGAGGAACTCTTGCGCCGCGTCAGTCCCTCGACGGTGATTTTCACAGAACAGGTGGAATGTATGGGTTCAGCCCGAACACACTCTTTCAAGTGATCCTGCTTCCCCAGAGGATTGGGAGAGAATAGCAGTAGGAACTCTTGTGCCCCGCCAGACTCTCGATCCTGGTGTTGTCCTTAGTACCCAGCTTGGGAAAAAAGCATCTATGGCGGCAGAAGAAGGTTTACTTCTTCCTAGATGCATTCCAGCAGGAGGATTAAGAGGAACGTGCTGGAATCCTCAGGAGGTACTCTTGCGCCGCGTCAGTCCCTCGACGGTGGTTTTCACAGAACAGGTGGAGTGTACTGGTTCAGCCCGAACGCACTCTTTCAAGTTATCCTGCTTCCCCAGAGGATTGGGAAGGAATAGCAGTAGGAACTCTTGTGCATATTGCTCCTCCACCTTGAGGATGCCTTTAGACACGTTCAAGCAAAGGAAGAGTTGCTTCAGCAGATGCCGCTTCCTCTTAGAAAGTAGGTCCTAACAAACTTCATCCTTTTTTCCGAGCGACCTCCCGCACGAGGAAAGGGCCGAAGGACATCCTGCACCCCATCGGCTCCCCGATCCTCAAGGAGCTCTCAGTACCCGTACACGCAGGGATAGAAGAGTAGCGGCGGCGGCAGAAGCATGTTCGGCTGGGGTAGGTGAGTCCGGACATGTTTCTTCAAGTGGTCCTTCCTTCCGAACGACTTCCCGCAGGACTCGCAGGGGAACGGACGGAGTCCTGAATGGATCCTTTTATGCCGCGTGAGCTCTTCATTCCTGGTGAAGCTCTTCCCGCAACCCGGGGAATCACATTTATATGGACGTTCGCCTAAAATAATGCAAAATCACAGTTAATAACAAAACTGATATGATCACACTTAACATTAGTTAAATTAAAATTAAAATTAATATTAAGTTGCAACTAATGAAAAATAATGTCCACAAGTGTTCTTTGTGTACTTATATTGATATATGTAAGATAATATGATGACAAGTTATTATAGTGTATCGTAGATTGAGTGCTACGACTACTTTTGGCAGGAACAAATTCAATTGTTAATTAAAATTGTTAAATTCATCAAGATGAGGAATCGGGATTGCTTTAATTAGTTAACATTTATAAACGTCTTTTAAAAATAAGTCATTAAGTTCAACACATACTCTTAAAATAATTAAGAAAATGTATCTTTTCCTAGCAAAAAAAAAAAAAAAAAAAAAATTGTTACCACCTAACCTGCTTATTCTCATATTAATATAATATCAAGATGTAATAATCGTTGAGGTTATAGGAATAATCTGTTATCAAACAAGTAAAGATATATTTATGACAGTTTAAATAACCTGCAAGCATTTAAGCTCATTTATTTTGTAGTATCTTATTTTGATAAACTTATTTTAGCTGCTTTATTGTAAAGTTATTTTTTCATGATAATATTATTATTATTCAAAAGTGTTATGTCAGCAGCGATTGTCCTCAGCTATTGTTAAAAATGTGCAATGAAATGATAGCCTACAGGTTACCATCTTATGTTCAGAAGTGTTAGCAGGATTCGAAAATTTCATAGATATTCTAGAGAAATAATCCAAGTAACATTGAGTATCAAGAATGTGCAGGTAATAAGAATTTAATCTTAAGGTTTAATGATTAATTCCAGAAAAGTAGGACTCTCAGAGTATAATTATAATCCAGGGATTATGTAAATACTCATAAGACATCCTTTGAACACAGGTACAAAAGTTGGATGCAAAGAAAGTATTTGAGGAAGGACAAAACTACTTGCATAGGAAAATTTATGTCAGAATAAGGAATTATCTACATATTTACTTATTATTTGAAAAATAGACGGTCATTCATTAACCTGATTTCAAAAAACTCTCTTAACCTTAACACAGGGAAAAGTAATAAATGGTTGCTCCCTTACTCTATCTAACAAGATAAGGAAAAGAGCTAGTGTCTGGAGTTCGGAATCTAGGTGAAGTACCTGTGTGTATCCTGATGTGTCCTTTGAGTTGGCCATTGTTGGAGAAGGCGACATCGCAATGCGGGCAGCGGAATTTCTTGGGGCGTTGCTTGCCTGTCTGGCGGGAGGAGGAGGCGATCTCTGCGGCCAGGCAGGCTGCCCAGTAGCCCTCAACGGAATGGGGCAGTGGCACGCGCAGGACCTCTTCCTGCAACAACAAAATCCAATCAGTAATCATGGTGTATTTCTTTTTTCCTAACCCCTGATGAAGGCTGTAATAGGCGAGAAACAGCATATTTTGAAAATACAAACTGACTTAGAACATATTTTTTTGCCTACATTATTCAGTAATTGGTAATTATTTTATTATCTGGTTGTGAAGAATTATTTTTGGGAAAAATACTTTCAGGCATGAGGAATATTCTGTTATACACATACATAAAAATAACTTAATAAATCTTCTGTTGCCAGTAACGAGTCATGTGTTCTACAAGAAGTAAATTTAAATGAAATTGTAAGCAATATTTAAATTTAATATATCATACATTTTATTATTAATTTAACATTTTTTAAATGATATGGGTATCTTATGTATTTTTACTGTATTGTGTTCTGCATTAGTTACTTTCGTACAATGCTCTTGATACATTCTCTATCTGATTAATTTTGAAGGAAGATTGTATTAGTAAAGAACAAGGCGTTTTTTGATTAGACAGGTCTTGAGATCAGGGATTAATTGGAAGTAATTCCTAAGCCCTTAAAGCAGTCTTTAAATATTAGTTACTACTAATACTACTATCACCAAATATATTCAATTCCAACGATTTTGATTTCGGCGGAAATGTACGGTGTTTATCTATGAATATAAAAATAGTCAAGTATCAAAATAATAAAATTAATTTAGAAAATCTTTTTGGTGAATGAAGAATTGAGTGTTATGAAAATTTTCGTTAAAATAATCCTAATGTTCAGGAAACCTAAGCCCTTAAAGCAGTCTTTAAATATTAGTTACTACTAATACTACTATCACCAAATATATTCAATTCCAACGATTTTGATTTCGGCGGAAATGTACGGTGTTTATCTATGAATATAAAAATAGTCAAGTATCAAAATAATAAAATTAATTTAGAAAATCTTTTTGGTGAATGAAGAATTGAGTGTTATGAAAATTTTCGTTAAAATAATCCTAATGTTCAGGAAACCTAACATATTTTATTATTAAATAAGAAATAAAATATGTTTATTTAAANAAATGGAGTACCATTCTTCTTCTTCTTTCTCCATCTCTTTCCTGTTGTTAAGCGTGGAGTAAACGGAGTGAACATGAGAACTAAATGTGAAATTGTTTAGGCCTTTATTATTATTTTAGCTGAAGACGGTGAAATTATAATAATTTTCGATTGGCGGCTTATAATTTAATATATTATTTATTTATATATTAAAGAGCTAAAGGTATATATATGTGTTTACCTTTTGCTTGAAGGGCTCTAGGCTGCCTGGGGAGTAACAAGGTCCAGTCAGCTTGGGTAGTTCACTCCTGGCGGGTGAGCTGTTCAGGACTGACCCCTCTGCAAAACTCTTAGTGACATCCAATTCTGGAGAAGAAGAGTTTCTGATTTTAGCCCATTCTTCGCTGACAGGAGAGTGGAATGACCTCTTTGAAGGTGGTAGAAGGTAGGGACTTGTTGGGCTGTGGACAGGTCCTTCGGGGGAAGTGCACTTCCTTATCTTCTGCGGACTGTCGGGAATGCATAAGGGCCTTACGGCGGACTCTTCGGATATCTTCAGCGTTGGAGAACTCTCCCTGATGGCGGTCTCTTCAGAGTCCTGCCTTGACCTTCCGCGACCGGCGCTCGAATCCCAAGGCCTGAAGATCTGTGAAGTGCTACTATCCATCACCATGGCAATACTGAACAAACAAACTTCACAGCTCACTCCCTCGGACCCTCCCCACTTTCCTCCTGGCCACGCCCCCCCGCCTCTCTCACACCCTCCCCACTCCTCCTCACCCCACCACTCCCTCCCATCGGCCCCCACTCATTTTTAAGCATTTTGTCACACCCCCTAAAAGTGATTTTTACGCTTGGTCATTCTACGTGGTCACAAGTATACAAATTAACGAACTATTTTACAACTGAATCAATAGTTCTAATCAATTATTTTTGGCTATTTGTTTTATAAAATTAAGCTTCTTAAGATACTCATCATTAATTAAAGGTACCGATAGTCGATCAATGTAATGTATATGGAGTTACCATCGTTTTCGGATGCTTTAATGAGGCTGTGAATATTTTTATATTTGTCTGGGTGGGCTTATAAAACATTGAAGAGTTAGAATTTTGTCCCTCATGACTAAATAAAATATATTAATTAACCTGTAATCAAGTCTGAATAATTAAATTTTCCATTTTCCTGTTTTTCCATTGTACATTTTATTTTTCTGTGGCATCCATTTATGCATTTAAAAAATTCCTACAATTCCTGTTTTGACCCATTAAATATACATTTTAAAGAATTTGTTTTGTCTGTGTCACCCCAAAACTGATAAGGGAGGATCTCATTTTTAGTAATTCAGAAATTTATCTTACAGATTACCATTAGTTGCCATATGTACTATGCTCCTAATATCTAAATCAACAAAGCCTCCCCCAGACATTCAAGAGGAATCATTCTATGGACCATTAGAAGCACCTGTCACAGCTATAATTTTGCTTGTATCATTGATAGGTGAGTTAACAAATCAGTTATTAAAGTAAGATTTTTAGTTTAACTCCCAAAGGTAAGCCAGATATATGAGGTAATAATAAAGAGTATGAAAAAAGGAGAGTCAATTTGTGCTGAGCATAGAGAGAAGAATGAAATAAAAATATAGATAGATTAGAGTTAACAGTAAGTATTTTAATAATAAGATAAGAATTGTATCCCTCATATTAGTTATTTTTTATTTTATTTTGTTGTCCTTATAATAGACCAAATTCGATGAGGCAGATCCTATTATTGAAAATATATTACAAATTTTATTCATAAGTTTTAAGTTCAAATTCAATTTGTGAAAATTAAGTTTAAAATTTTAGTTAGAAGAAGGTGATTGTAATTTAGGTTTATTATAAGTCTAAAGAGTTATTTCCAACAATGAATATATAATTAATATACTTATATGAATCTGTTGTCATTGTCCGTCTTCTTCTTAATGGTCTGCACTTTTGGCAGGGGTCTGCCATCTTCAGGCCAAACATAATCTTATAAACTTTCTCAGGCACTCTCTGATGTTCAACTGATTTGTTTTTCTGTAATGGGTCAGTCCGNATATATATCTACCTATGTGGAGCAGTTGATGAATCAAAGAAATGTTTTGAATGTTGAGATTTCCTTGCTTGAAACTGATAAAACTCAGCAAATTGTTACGCAATAGTTTATATTCTTGCATATTCAATTTCCTATTTTTATATATGTTATTCAATAACACTAATAAAATCTTAAAACCATCTGATGATATGAATATGAGGGAAGCAATGAGTTAAAAAAATACTGATTTCAATACTTTTATCAAAATGGTATAATTATAAATAACTTTTACAGCGGGTTTAAAATATCAATTCCTAATTTAATACTCATTAAGTTTTATCTTGTTAATTAAAAGTATTTGCTGCGACAGAATTAGTTGTTACTCCAAAAGTTATAATATTTTTTTAGTAATTTTTGATTTACAATTACATTATTCAATGTCTTGATAAAAATTTTATTACTGTTTATAACTAGCCATGAATTTTTCTAAATATAACTTAATAAGTAATAATATTTAAAAAAAATTAAACCATAGCTATTAAATTTGATTTGAGTTTTCAACATAACCATCAGTTTATAGGAGAACCGTTGGAGATATTACAAAAAAGAAAAAAAATTTTTTTTAAATGTATTTTTTTTTATCTACCGATGTTTACAGTGTAAGCCATCTTCAGGGCTCAAAAGAACCTTGAACATTTGATCCAGGTGACAAAATGTACTCTCTCGCCTTTATGATAGCCCTGAAGATGGCTTTAAAATATAAGTCGGCATTTAATAAAAAATGCATTTTTTTTAACTTCTATTTTTTTGGATCAACCTTGACCGAACCCCAAAAAATTCTCTACTAATAATCTCTACGATTAAAAAGCTCTCCATTTGAACAAAAATGTGTATGTCAAAATGACATAATGTCGAGACAGATTGGTGTAATAGTCTTAGTACAAAATAGTAAAACTTAGTACTTATTTTTTTTTTTTATTTATTTATTTTAGAAATTACATACTGCACAGCGTGCATCTTGCAATGTGCTCTCATTTAAATGTTATTTCACCACATATATAGCAAAAGCTATCGACAGAATTCACACACTTTCGAGGCATTTCAGATCAGCACTTAAATTAATTTAAAAATCAACTTCACACGATTATTTCAATAGCAACCACGTGCGTACAATTGACAAACTCGCAAAGGTTATGTTTACTACTTATGAACAGCTGATGAGAGGGGTGTTATGTAAACAAACATGTNTAATATAGCATGTATTTCGCTTGGTGGAGAAGCTGCCCAATGGCAGTACTCCTAAAGCACTATTTACAATTGTTTTTTTCAATTCTTATTGGGAAGTGTTGGCAATGATGAGGTCACGCGGCCATTTCCTATTCAGGCGGCGTGGTGGGTTATTAGGATGGGTACTACTAGATAGAGTTAAACTTAGTACTAGAGTAATTATTAGAATTCTGGATTTAAAGTAATCCTGGTTATTCCCATATTTGCATTACATGACCTGAACAATTTGTGGTAATCTCAGATAGGATTTCCTCTTCTGAACAAGATGACAGTACAAAACATTTAATTACTCACTTTGTGTATTCCAAAAAATTTGGAAATGCCATTAAATATTTGTAATTTTAATAGGCTAACACAAAGCTTTATTCAAAATAGATCTTAAGCTACTTTTAATTAATTTTACTTCCATATCTTTTTGTTTATTTTTAATGATTTTTTTAAATCTTAGAAGAAGGATAAGTTATTTCCACAAGCATGGTGGAACTATACCCAGAACTAACGGATTTCAATGACCACATTTGAAAAAAAAATTATAGTATAGAGATGTTTAATTTGTAAAAAAAAAAAAATAAAAATAACAGGCAAAGGGTGAAACCTTCTGACCCCTCTTTTAAAAATTTTGAAGTGAGAGGATAAAACATTGGATAACTTCTTCTTTTAATAAAGATTTATAAATTACTTTCTGTTAATACTGTTTATAAACATCTTGCAATTTGATGAAAGAGAGATATACAATAAAAAATAAACGTAAAAATAATAAATAAATATATTTAAAAAAAAAATAAAGATCACTGTGCAGGGAGAAGGGGCTCATCGACCCCACTCCTAGTAAATTTAGGCATTAAGGCCCAGGAGGTCGCGAGGCCATATCCGTTTTAGTCACCGGAGAGTGTTGTAAGGATTGGAGTCCAATGACGGGAATCGGGCATATGAAATTTTAGTTAACTATGGAAGAGCGTGAAGCGGGTGGAGATAAGGTCTTCGACCAAAGGAATATATTAGTCTTGATGAAGGTAGAGTTTGACACATAATAGCAATTATTCTGAGAATTTTGGACTGAAGGGTTGTATGGCTTAGTGACACCTGTGGGGTGAACCATGGGTTCTGCACCGTAAGTCCAGATAGATCGTATTATGGTCTTGTAGCTGGTCAGTTTGTTTTCTAATGTGAGCTGTGAGCGCCTATTTATAAGGCTGTATAAGAGTCCGTGGCGTCTGTTGAATTTTTGTCGCTTGGTTTTAATATGTTCACTCCACTTTATTAGATAATAAGCTTATATTTCCATTAATTACATAAGCTTTAATTTTAATTATCTTTCCAACGTTAAAACAAAGTAAATATGAAATTTAACTTACTTACGGCAGGGTTTTTTTAAGCGGAATCCATATTTTCCATATGTTCCTTCATCTGTGTCTGTCTCCACAAGGCAAGGCCCCTCCAGTCTTTAGGCCCTGCCTACTTAAGGGTAGCTTCCTTCATCGACACAAAAACTTAAAATGTTGCATTCTGGTAACATTTCTAGTGTACTTATTAATTTTAATTTAAGAATAGTATTACTATAAACAAGGTATAATAGAGTTTTAGTTGCACAATTAACTAATAATTGTAAACTTTTACTGCATGTAAAGATTGCCCAAATCAAATATTAGTGGAAAGTCAAATCAAATAGTAGGAAGTTCTGTGGAATATACCATTACCCAATTAGATGAAATGCCCCATCAAAATTCTAACCATATATATAATTACCAGTTTATATAAAGTATTTTATTTCATAACGCAGTATATTTCCCATACACATTCTTTTTTTTTTTTGTAATTATGTATAAAGCATTGTTAAATAAATTATTATAATCCTTATACTTATGGCAGAGAGGAACTGCTTGTCGATAGTGCCGTCCATTCGAAACTCCCCATGTACAGATCCGCCGTGGGTAAGATAAGCGAGGAACCCATGCTTGCCTCTTGCATCGGCTTGAAGTATTTTCCAATGTAAAGGAAAAAGACAGATAGTAGGCAGGCTTCGGATAATTCATCTTCCTCCAAATCATTCTTCATTAATAAAAGAGTTGCGAATTGGGATCTTCTTAAACAATGATTTTACGTCGAATCTGATGAGCAGGTATTCTTTCACTGATATGTTGCTGATTTTTTCTATGAAGTCCTTAGAATTCTTGATGTGATGTTCTGTTTTGCCGATATGTGGTGCAATCTTCTTAGCCAAATATCTTGAGATGTCAGGCGTAGGTCCTCCAATATTTCTTACGATTGGTATGTTACCTTCGCGAATTTTAAGGAGCCCGTACAATCTTGGTGGACGTGGGTCTGAGATAACAAGTCGTTTGTTTTTGGAGCTCTTCACAAACATTTATATAAAAACTATTTAAATAAAAACTTTTAGAAAATAATAACTATTGAATTAAAATTAAAATTAAAAAACAAAAAATAAAAGGAACTAAATTCTCGGATAATGAATAGGATACATGAGAAGGGGAAACATTAACCGTTAGGGTAAAGACCTGATCTTTAAGTTCAGACATCCTCTGAGATCCTGACAAAGGAAGGTTGATTTTCGCCTATCAATCTTGCTTTTAGACCCTCCCTAAAATTTCGTCATTTGTTGGTTTAGCTTGATTGAAACATTCAATTGGTTTAACATGTATTTCACATGAAACTAAATGACTTAATATCATCTCTTAATGTATCATTCGCCCTTCAAATGTTCATTAAGACTATTATTATATTTTCTTCACAGATGATCTTTGCAAGGATATTTTCAATGCCTCAAAATTATACCACCTTGTAAGAAGCAGAACAAACATGGCCCAACATATCTTCGCCATATTTATTACCCATTAATTGGTAAATTCTATAGAAATTATTTGTTTTTCTGGTGGGCATTTAGTTTTAAGGCGAATTTTTAATTAAACAAAAATATTCATTAAATCTTGTATTTCAAGTTCATATTGTTTTAAGCCTTCGTTTGGAGAGTTTTTGGCCGTAGAGATTATTAGTACATGTTTATTTGATAGGGTTAGGTGAAGATTGATCCAAAAAATACAATTTAAAAAATGTGTATTTCTTAATTATCTGCTGATAGTTAAAGACACTCAACCCCTAGGAAGTATGGCCATTCCTAAAGTATGACTCAAAATAATAAAGATATCTGATAAGGAACAAGATATAAGCCCTTCACCCCGGGCGGAGGGCATTCCGGTGTTAGCCGAGAGTCGGTCTAGTCGTAGGGTTAGAAGGCTGTCTTAGCCTTGGTTAGTTGAAGGTAGTTTAAGTTAGTCATAGTAAGTCTGTTGTAAATTATAATACTTTTGTTTTGAGAAATAAAGTTTTTTTTTTCAAGTACCCGTGAACGAGATATTTAACTGACGTTTCGGCTTACATTGCAAGTTATCTTCAGGGCTATCATGAAGGCGAGAGGGGACGTTTTGTCACCCGGATTCCATGTCCATGACTGAGAACATGTTCAGTCATAAACATTGGATCCAGATTACAAAACGTCCCCACTCGCCTTTATGATGGCCCTGAAGACGGCTTACAATCTAAGGCAAAACGTATAATAAAAAAATACAAATTTTTTTTAAATTGTATTTTTTGGATCAAACTTTACCGAACCCCAACAGAAAACATCAACTAATAATCTCTGCGGTCCAAAACTCTCCAATTAGGGAATAAATTGTTCTGAAGGAAAGGGGGATTATTCTTTCTGAGGTCGTTATCTTTCTTGAAGGACTTTCATTTAGCCGGGGAATATAAGGTCACCCCTTTACCTTAGGAGACTGTGAAGGATAACAGTAACAAGAACCTTGACCGCGTGTTGGTAACAGCGAGTCGGTAGCAATGCAAAACCACAGTGTCTCCAAGAAGTTCTAATTTCTAACACAGAAAAGAGTGTAGAGGTATTGTTTGTCCTGGATAGGGCTTGTGAGGTCCCTTTCAAATCCTTAGCTGTCAAACAAAGAGATCATACCTTCCTCCTGACCTCTACCTGGCACGGTGTAGTCCCTTCTGAAGACTTAACTAAAATCTTCTTAGAATAATATCTACGGTCAACAAACTCTCCTTTTGTGAGAGAAAACAGTAATATTTCGTAATATATATTACGAAATATTACTGTTTTAAACAATTAATGAGAGGGAATAGAATATAAAAAAACTATCTGTCCCAGCCAGGAATCTATTCCCTCTCATTAATTGTTTGAAATTTACGTGGGATAAAATACCACAACCAAATTAAATATTTATAAAGAAAAAATTAAATAAAGTAAATTACGAGAGTCGACAAAATGTATGACAATGTCAGCTCCCTTGAGTACAAGACGAAGTTCTCGCCTTTCTCGTGGGTTAGACTCTTGCTAGTGTAGAGGGAATTGAATAAGACAACTAGCACGTCCTGGTAGTATAACTGGAAAGTACACCGGCCCGGATAGCAGGAGATCCAGGTTCGATTCCTGGCTGGGACAGATAGTTTTTTATATTCTATTCCCTCTCAATAATTGTT
>KZ809962.1:5454-25254 GCA_000696205.2 Oncopeltus fasciatus
TATTATAAATAAAAGATTGACCTGGGCGGGATTTGAACCCGCGGCGTCAGGATTGCGAGACCCGTACGGATCTCCTGATCTATCCCGGCGCCCCTTACTTAGCGTGTACTTCACTTGATATAGAAGCTACCCAGTGACAGAACTCTTAAATCTCTATTTACAATACACAGGTAGTTTTTTTTTCGAATATATAATTATGCGTCATGCGTAAGGCAGGATATCTTTATCTTTATCTCTATGGTCTGGTCAAGTTTACATAAATACTTAAAGTATCACATGGTGAGGCAAAAGATTCCTCGGGTCTACCAAAAATTTTTTATTATTATTATTTATGCCATAATAAAGGATTTTAAATTTACTCTTCTCCTGCCAGACGGATTTTTTTTTGGTGATATTATAATATCAACATTAAGAGTAAGTGAGAAGATCAAATTCAAATATACATGAACTACAATGTCGAGGGATTCTCTTTCAGTCTGACACTTTTAATGTTCTTCATCAATTTATTTTTTTCTCTCTCTCTTCCTGTCTCCTGACAGAAGAATACCCTGAAAGACATTTACACTTCTACGAGGCTGACACACATACAGACGAGGTGAAAAATGTTCCTGTCTGCCATCTTCACTAATGCAGTGTGTGCAAGGGATCCCGAAGTAACCCACCACCTCCGCTGCTATCCAGGAACTACGTGATGCCCATAAAGCTAACACTCTCGCAGAGCACCTTCAGAGCATCTCAACCCAACAGGGCCTCGCGGAAAAAGTATCAAAATTTAAAATTTTTTTAAAAGAGTTTAAAAAAAACTGAATTCTTCCATATTGATTATTGACAAAATTTCTTTTAGTTTAAATTAAATAATATTTTTATTTAAAACATAATGTCCCTGAAGAGATGACGAACAGTCATGAAACTTGTATGGCAATAATTACGCGAGCCTGGTTCTTACATTTCTTACTAAGGGTTCATTTTATGCATTTTTGCAGAAGCACCCAATCCCCATTAATCTTTGAGTTCTACTCCCTTAGATTAGCTTTCTTTTTAGATTCATGGATCTCATCAACCCCCTGGTGAAAGGTGGGGGGGGGGGGCAACACTAGCGCGGCATGTGTTCCCTATCGGAGGGAACATTTGCACGTGCCCTAAAAGCAGGGTATGAACTCAGGACCTTTAATGATCGTCCACACTACAACACATTGGCGTCCGCTATATATATACATACATACATATGATACATAGATGCATATAGAGACTGCTGATCCATCCATATAATATGAATTTGTGTGAAATGACGAAAGGACACTGTATTTTTTACAGAATTAAATATAATGTTTAAAATTCTTTCAATATTTTACACCTAGGCATCATCAGGGTAAAATATTTTATACTGATTGTATAGTGTTGTCTGTATATAGTGTTGTCTAACACAAATTATTGGTCTATTCGTGCCGGGTAATAGATGACCCTAAGAGATTTAGGGTAAGGTTCATCTGCTGTTTCTAGATTAAACATAACATTTGAATGAGAGGGAATAGAATAAAAAAATCTTTCTGTTTCCGCCAGGACTCGAACCTGGATCTCCTGCTTTCCGGGCCGGTATGGTTTCATTACACCACCGTTATTTTATTAAGTTATCTAGCTCGCCCCGGTGATGTAATTGAAACATACCGGTCCGGAAAGAGAGAGATCCAGGTTCAATTCCTGGCTGGGACAGATAGATTTTGTATTCTATTCCCTTTCATTAATTGTTTAAAATTTACGTGGGATTAAAAGCAACAACTAAATTAATATTTATAGCATTTGAATGAATTGACAAGTGATATTTTGTAACATGGCTATGCAATCAGCTCTCTGGTATAAAAAATTATGACAATGTTATAATGCTTTTGATGTCTCGTGGAATATATTTCCCTGATGAAGATTAAGGCTGAAATATTGAAAGAATTAATGCTTGAAGTTGGAATTCTGTGGAGACATTATGGTCTATTGGTAATAGACGCATATTCATAAACACCTATTATGCACGCATAATCTACTTATCTATTGATTTACTCAACAAGAAGATTAACGTTTTAAGATTTAATGAATGCAATCATGTTTTGGAAAATAAATATTTTTAAAATAAAGTGCAATACAATACTCTCCCATAAAAAATGTGTGTAATTTTGAACTGTCGATGTAAATAAGTTTACATTAATTTTATAAAATTTTTATCAATAATTCAACAAAATGTCTTCCATTCTATTCTGACTACATACAATTTTAAACGATTAAATGATATGGAATAGAATAAAAAATCTAAACTGTTTCAGCCAGGGCACGACGGCCCGGATAGGAGATCCATCGAGTCTTGGCTGGGACAGTTAGATTTTGTATTCTATTCCCTAGCATTTAATCATTTATAATTTTATGTAATCAGAACAGAATGGAAGACATTTTGTTGAATTTTTGATAAGGCACCAAAAGGAAGATCATGAATTCTATAAGAGAAATCTGCTAAAAACGCTACATATAACAATAAAAAAAATATTTTGCAGTTTGCCATTTTTTAAATAACAATATATAAGATTCATTTTAAGCGACTATACTCAATTAGCTTTTCTGTTTAAATTAGAATTAAAAAAAGAATGTAAGATTACGTACTACGGTTTAAAATTAATATCTGATTTTGATGAGAAAGATATATCTTAAAATACACTGCACAACAAAAAAATATTTTTTGAATGTTTCCTACACTAAATTAGTCTATTTCTACTAATTTTGGGGTAATAAAAACGAAAATAACATTGAAAAAGTTTTATTAGCTCTGGTTTTTGAGATATACAGCACTTAATCTTAAAGAGTAGTTATACTATACGTGAAAAGTGAAAGTACAAAAAACAATATTGTTATGTTTCTTTTAGAATATTTTAAGTACAAAATTGATNCTTTATGCTTCCAAAGTATTTTTGTTTTTTCTTTGGTCCACTTACCGAATAACCTCTGCATGTTGGGGACAATGTCCGAAACTAGTTTGGAATTATTTGGGACTTGGCAGTATTTCTATGCACTATCTCGAAATTATTTCGACTTGTTACCGGATCTAAATTTGTTGATTAATTGTTGTTCTATGCCCGTGATATTTGTGTTTTTATTAAATTTCTTTTGTGTGTGTTAAATGTAGAATATTTCATAATCCATAGAGCAGTGTAAAATATTTTTGCTTTATCAATAATATTTTGCTACTTGAAATCTGTCAAAAGCTAACATGTTTCTGTGATCTTATAATTCCCCCTAATTTTCGGAGTGGAAATAAACCTCTTGAATGTTTCACTTATTAAAATGTATATTATCATCATTAATTAATACAGTGAAAAGGTTATCAACTTGTATTTTTTAGGTGCGTGTAAGTTTTCTTATTTTCTTTTCTTTTATTATTTCTTTATGTTTTGATAAAAACTTGTTACGTCATCATCCTGTTTATTTGTGTCCTTTATCGCTGACACGCCCACTCCCCTTATTCTTCCCTAGAGGTCTCATTTTCCTCCTCCATATGTCAAGTGAGTTTTTAATATATACAATCCTTGTAAATATTTTGTTTGAAGGCGCCTTGTGTTCAAATTATATTTTGAATATATATTAATAATTAAATTATAAAACATATTTAAATTTAGAATTCAGTTGCTTTATCCGTGTACCCTTTATATATTTGCCTGCATGCTTTTGTGATGTGCTATTGTAGATACTATATGTTGATTACTTTTATTTTAATTATAATTATAATTTATGATTTAATTAAAATTTAGTACTGTTGCTTTTTATTGTAACGTTGCATAATTATCTTCTCTTAAAACAAAAAAAAATAAGCCAAAATTTCACAAATCTAAATTCTTAAAAGCAAACCATTGTTTTTCTTTAGTTTTTTATTATTTATATAAATTGATGCTCTATTGTTCTACTTAAATCAGTGATCAAATATGTTTTATCTCATATTAGTAAGAAAATTTTGAATACAATTCATAATAATAAAAGTAAATAAAATATAAAAATAATGTAAGCGCATACGAATTGATTCGATTAAAAAGTAATGGGCAAATAAATAAATGATTGTCTAGAATCATGAAAATTCGATGACTGACTGAAAGTATCAACATTGTAAAAAAAAAAATTTACTCTTGTGGCATTGTTCGTTGCCCTGTAGGGAGTAGTACCGTCACCACCCGTCCATTAGTACATTTGTCCACCGCTAGATCGCATTGAGTGAAAGGTTAGTCCCGTTTGGAAGTCGTTACCGTTCAGAATGGTAGTTCTCTATTGATATATCTGTTATATTATCAATATAACTATATATATAATTTTGAACGAACCATGCATATATTTTTTGCTTCTCAAGAGTAGGATAGATAGAAATGTTTTTCATAAATTGCATAATGGTACTAACGTGAACATCTTGATTCTTTTTGGAGGAAATCTGTTAAAAGATTCAAAGACCCATAAAGGATTAGGTGAAAAATTTAGATTAATATAACTCATGATAAAAAAAAAAAGTTTAAGTTAGAATTTAAAGATAAATGCATAATAAGTCAAGAATGAAGATGCTATAGGCGTCATCCGCCTGGATATATGCCTGTAAGTTGGCGAGATAAGATTAAACTCGAATCTATTTAGCATATCCGAGTTCTTTTAGTGAGAACTCACATAGAGCTCTTAGAACGGGACTCCAACAAGAAGAGTTTTGCGGGTAATTTGCATGCAACGCTGGAAGGGGTCTTGCTAATGGAATTGCTGGATTTCACTTTAATTACCTTTTTTCCTTTTTCTTCTTCTTCTTAGTTTATTTTCTCTATGGGATTCCGATTAAAGAAAAAATATAATAATACATGGGAAGATATGAGCAAGAAAAGGCATTAGCCAACCAAGATACCATTCCCCTTTTAAAAAAAAATTAACTCCCATGGAAAGGGTTGTCTGGAGATAAATACTCAATTTTAAAAACCCTTGTTCCTGGACAAGATTTTATTATAACTAATATATATATATATTATGTATATATTTNCAGGGATACACTTTTCACAATATATATATATATTATGTATATATATATGCATTTATATATGAAACCTTGAGAGGGGGAAGGTCGCGAGACCGCACAACACATGTAGAAGGCTTACTTTTCACATACATTTTCTCATTAAATGGATATAGTCAATTGAAATTAAACTAATCTTATTTAAAGTGCATAGCGATTATATAAATTTTTAAAATATATGTTAACTAAATAGAATTAATTAAATAGTTCATTCATATTAACGTTATGAAAGTTTTCTCCGATACATCATCGTCATGATATTAAAAAAAAAAAAAAAAAAAACGTTTTGGATCGTCCGAAGAAAGATATTTGTAAATATAACTTTTTCTTTTTTAAATTGAATTATAAACAAATTAAATTAATTAACAATTCTAATTAATTAATATACTATTACAGTTTACATAAAACAACCAAATTAAATAAACTTATGCAATGAATCTTGAAGAATTATTCTGACTTCGTTATTTTGAAAATTACTACTTTAATGAAAAATACTAATGTTAATGTTTAATAATTATTTTTATGTAAATGAAGTTTTAGATTTTTATTACAAAACGTCAAACATGTTTTCTGCTGAAATAGATAGGTGAAATGTGTGTGTATGTTTGTGGAAAACAAAGGAATTGTGTGTTTGTGAGGAAAATTTGATATAAATGAACTATATTCAATTATATCACAGGATTTTATTTGAATTTCTAAAATAAAACAGTATTATTCTTGCGTTACTTCTAAGTGGTTGTTTTAAGTAAATAATATTAAGTTAATAATGTCTGGAAGACAGAATCCAGTTTGGGGATGGAGTGGCAACCTGTAGACAGTCCCATGACCCTAAGAAGTATCTAGGGAGATTAAATCACACTCAAAAAAATAAAAATCAAATAAAATAAATAAAGAAAACAAACTGAATGTCTGTTAGTTTAATTAATAAAAAAAAATCTGATATCCACTAAATTTCAAGATACATTTCGTTGTTCACAGTAAGAGTTAAAAAATTTAATTGATATTACTTTAACAGCCAACTGATTTATAAATGGCAACAGAATGAGACTTAAATAATAAATAAATCCAATTTATAATTAACTACTAATGGTGTAGAATAATCTATTATACACACACACACACACACACACACTCGCACATGTTAATAAGTACTGACCTTATAAGCTAACATTAGTTAAGAAAACCATTTCCAGTCATGGAAATGTGAACTTAGGGACAGGCAGCCCTGAAGATGGCTTATGATGTAAGCCGAAACATTGGCAAATAATCATTAAAAAATAAACGTTTTTTAAATTTGTATTTTTTTTAATCTACCTTAACCGAACCCCAACTAAAATCATCTAATTTTAATTTACAAAGTTTTCTATGAAATATTAAAGTTATTTAGTATTTCTTCAAATAATCAATTACTTAAATGTTGTCAAATTATACAAGAAAAATTAACAGTTATCAAAATAGAACTTAAATTTATGAAAACTGTCTTAAAACCTGGTTTATCACTGTCCCTACTGTCTGTTGGATACAAGTATTGTAGGATAAGTCCGTTCCTTAAGATTATTATCGAGTCTGCGTCCTTTCTAGTGCTTTCTTCTTTTTTCCAGAAATTTTTCACAATTTCAAGAGTTACTCTTGCACTTTCCAGAGGGGAAGGTGTCATTATTTAAGAACGAAAAGCATAATTTGGCACTGTTTCAGTGAGGGGGTGGCAATTCCATCCGATGAAGGGACGGCGGCTTCCGTAGCGCCATTTAAACTCGGAGAGACGGAAGGTTAAGAATGGGGTTCCCCGAGGAAATACCCGATAGGAAATGCAGATTGATAAATCAATGAATGAAAACGAGACCTGGTAAATCGGAAGGAAATAAAGGCCGGTATAAAACGGGCCTAGGAGATGGCGGTGGGTAATGACTGGCATTAGCAATTCCAGAATGGAACCCTCCATCTTTCCGACCTTCCAGCTTTCCAGTCCGCTCTGGAGTCTCCTTCTTCTATGCACGTTCTATGAGGCATACTGCCATTGCCGACTTGCAGACTTGCCTATCTCTTTAAGTAAGTCAAGTTAAGCCTCTCTCTCTCATAAATAAGTTACTTTTAAACATCTTTGTAAACGAATACCAGGATTTTTTTCCCTCTGTTTGCTCCAATTTACATAAAAACTTAGGAAAGTATTTCGTTGTTTACTTTCGTACCGTTTTGTGAATTCAGTTTTTACTGAAATCGGTTAAGCACGAAGTATTGGTTAGGGATCATAGAAGACTACTTGAATAACAATCTAAGTATTTTTTATTATGGCTTTTATGACAAATACTTATAGAGCAGGATAAGTAGAACATTATTTAATTATTGAGATTATAACAATTGAAATCTAAATAATATTTTCCAATATAAATAATAATTGGGTTGTGGTTTATTGTCCCATGTAAATTTTAAACAATTAATGAGAACGTATAGAATGAAAAAATCTATCTGTCCCAGCCAGGACTCAGACTTGGATCTCTTGCCGGCCCGGAATGTTTCCATTACACAACCGGTACACACTACACGACCGTCCCGGTTATACCTTGAACTTATACCTTGAACCTTGAACTTATACCTTGAACTTGAATTTATACCTTGAATACAGATTTTAAAATTCCCTGATATAAGACAGGTCTATTGAACTTTATCAAAAAATCATTTCATGGTACCATGTGATGTAAATAGTATGCCAAACTTGGGGATAATGAGGTGATATTTTTAAAGATAAGACACTAAACTTTCTCATATGTTTCCTAAATGTAATGAAGCAAATGAATCGTTAATATAGATAGTTTTACGTTCAACTACCACAGACTAGCTTGGATAGCTGGACAAGATAATTATTTCAAAGATAAGATTATTTCAAGGAGTAAAAAAAAAAAAAAATTTAAACCTAAAATTAGTTTTATATTTGGAAAAATATTGGAAAATATTAAAAACAATTAATGAGCGGGAATAGAATAAAAAAATCTATCAGTCCCAGCCAGGACTGTATTCAAGGTATAAATTCAAGTTCAAGGTATAAGTTCAAGTTCATGATGAAATACACAGTCCCTCGAACTATTTACTTACAATTTGAATGTTGACTTTATCATAAAGGCCTTCGGCGAAGACAGACATGACAAACAAGTTGATGAAGATATATATATATATATATATGTATATATATATAANTTTTTTCCCATTGGTACCATGGGACGAGTTTTGAAATATGTTTTGAATTATTCATTTAACTTTTGTCCTCGTTATTTGGCATTGAGAAACAAGAGCGCGCGCGAGCGTATGTGTATTTGTGTGTGTGTGTATTGAATTGACAAAGGAGGGGTAAGAGATACAACAATTAATCAATTGTATTTTTATTTTAGTGCACGATGTGGATTTTTCAAAACTAAATAATACATGAGAAAAATTTATAGTTTTTTACAGTGCTGCCAAATGTTGGAGACATAGCCTACGGGACAGTGGTGCCACTCTGCACAGACTGCGTGAGTTCCGGCAAGCTGCTACAGGCTGTCGGCATCATTGGGTCTTGTATCATGCCCCATAACCTGTATCTCCACTCCGGACTGGTCAAGGTATAGGTATGAATAGGTATAGTTTCCATAAGGCTTAGCCGAGATAAATGTCTATATGATAGCTGTTCAAAAACATCTATTTGAATAGTGCTATTTGAATGCAACTACATTTATATGAATTGGTATATATCCAATAAAGCTTCAATACAAACAATGTTACATATATAAGCATTATTACATATGTAAGCATATCTGAAAGCCTACAAATTATTGTTTAAATGTGCACAAGGAAGCTTTATTGTTAATACTTCTAAACACCCGAGATTTTCCGCCTCTGAGGGTATTTAGCAAATAAATATTATATAATTGCATAAATATTTTATTTTGTTGTGGTTTTTAATCCCACGTAAATTTTAAACAATTAATGAGAGGGAACAGAAAATAAAAAACTATCTGTCCTCGCCAGGAATCGAACCTGGACCTCCGACTATCCGGGCTGCAATGCTAATTAATCCATTACACCACAAGGACCAGCCAGTTATCTCATTCAATTCCCTCTACAAAATTATATTTTCATTCACATTCTATGGATGTATTCTCTTTTATAAGCATTTACGATTTACAGGATGAGAACAGCTGTATCCGATTTGATTAGCGTATTTGAATACTCTGGAATGGATTTGATGAATTGAATTTAAATATGGTTTTTTACAGGAGATTTTTTATCTGTATATTTTTTTATCTACCATAATGTTATTTTTTAAAATTTATTAAAAAAAAGGTTAGCATAACGAAAAAACATATGATGAGAATACACACTCATTTGTGAGAAGTATACATAATTTTTTTTTACCGATATAAGCTGATAATAAGTGTACAAAGCATAAAATAAATTATCTGTAGAGGCATATATATTCTACAAACAATAATTTATTCTCAACTGATGAGGACAAACCTACTTCATCCCATCTATACCACATAACACCAATAAAAATCTGACAATCTATATTGTGATTTAAATTAAAAAGCTTAGCTGCATTTTAGAAGCATTCGTATTTTCTTTCCAAGTATCTTATTATATTTCTGTTAAACAATGATATAATAACTCAATAACTCAGAGTGAAATATAAGAAAATAGAATAATAATTAAGAAAAGCTTGATGAACCATTTTTTTTTTATTTTTTCCGCAGACGAGAGAAATCGACAGGACAAAGAGTCAAAAGATATCTGAAGCGAATTTCTACTTCCTCATCGAGTCCGCACTTGCCTTGGCTGTGTCATTCTTCATCAACTTGTTTGTCATGTCTGTCTTCGCCGAAGGCCTTTATGATAAAGTCAACATTCAAATTGTAAGTAAACAGTTCGAAGGACTGTGTATTTCATCATTAAATGATTTTAGTTGGGGCTCGGTCAAGGTAGATCCAAAAAAAAAAAAAAAATACAAATTTAAAAAATGTATTTTTGTAGAGATTATCTGACGAAGTTTCGGCTTACATTGTAAACCATCTTCAGGGCTGTCTATCATGAAGACGAGAGAGGACGTCCTGTCCCTAAGTTCACATTTCCATGACCCGATGAGATATGTATCATTTATCATGTATTAATTTTATTTCCTTCATAGCTTTTAGGCGCACATTTTTTGACCTCTAAAACTATATATATCATGAATAGCCTATTTGTATTTCGATGTCCTTGGAGTTTTTAGTGGGATCGCTTAACAACTCATTTTTAACTCTTAATCCAAATATATAGCCTTCTGCCTCCAGATAATTATTTGGTAATTTGTATTTGCTATTATTTAACATATACATATACTTAATATATAACATATGTTTATTTTAATTTATATATTATCTAACATATACATACACTTAGATAATGTATAAATTTAAAAAAAAACACAAAAGCAGAAAATATTACTGGCAGACCTTTATCTTAAACAAAGAACACGGTTGATAGTTCACGTAGGGGAATCAGCGTTTGTGTCTCACAAACCAGGCGCTTCAATGAAAAATGAAAACTTGCCTACTTCTATGGGTGTTTAGAATAACCCGGTAGCTCAGGTCGACCCGATTGCGAGGCTAACGAGGTTAAAAGAAAAAGGTTCTTTCTAGGCAGTTATAATATTATTTTGCTAGGAGAAAAGTATCAGAGATTTTTTAAAACGTAATTTGCAATTATTCTAACTTTCAAATGATTTCTCCAAAGGCACGGGTAATAAGATAGGCTATTGAGTGAAGGGTCATATTATATAATATTATATTATACACCTATAATATTATAATAGTAGTAATAGTATTATAATCCTGTAATATTAGTAAGACTAATTGTGACTTACAATACTGTATGCAGTCATTTTAAGTAATGTTTGCATAGGGAAAGAATTCTGTCACACATAAGCTAAGCATAGTTCCTAAGAACAATTAAAGATGGAAATAAATAAGTGTATATGACTAATTATTTAAATAACCTCATATATTTATATAATAATTTACAACTGAAATATTTAAATAGATTTGAAGTTTGTCCAAATATCAATTAATCAATCAATAATTGAGTTTTAGAAATGAGCGCATTTTATTACGAAAAGAAAAAAACAATTAGTGATATTCTAGTGAGAGAAATTTTTAGATAAAATATGACTTTAGTTACTATTTAGGCCAACTTGTAATTTAAAAATATGTATATATTAATATTAATATTTGCAGCTCGTTTAAATATTGAAAGTATGGATTTTTGAAGATCAACTAAATGTTCGAAATGTTAAATGTATATACCTGGTAAAGACAGGGAATTTCCTTTTATATTGTTTTGTTTCAAATTTATTAAAATTTTTTAAGGATCCAAAAGTTTTCAATGAGAAGAATGAGGAGCTCTTTAGACTAAGTAAGTTTGAAATGGAAAGCTGTTAGGTAAAATTGAGTTTTTCATGTCTGGGAATGTACGATGGAAAATTAACCAAAACTTTGCCTCAAAGCAAATGAAGCATGTAATTAAAATGAGCTTGATTGGTGTAAAACAGAACAACATGAGTTACCAGGTGGAGGCCAATTAGATATGGTATTGAATGAGGCCAAAGAAAAAGTTTGAATTTAATTGATTAAGACAATTGTGATAATGGGGTGAATTACATTATTTCTCCTTAGCTGATATGTGATGAACAGCTGTTACCATGTGCAGGTTGCGGTAATTGGATTATACTAAAGGGGTGAATCCCAAATTTGTGAGTGTTTGGTTTACCAAAATTAGCCCACCTTGATAGAGCAAATTGTTTTACTGTACTATTTTCTTATCACAGGCTAAAATCAGATTCCTAACAATAGAATCGAGCTCACTTATTGGTGAGAATTTTAAAGAGGGGATATAGGTGACCTCAATGGAATGAATCATGCGGTGCCCGATAGAGTGAGATAGCACACAAGAAGTTGGCAAATAGTCTTTTATCAATTTTTTTTTTTTTTTTTTTGGAAAAAGTGTTAGTCACCCATTAAACCACTTAAGCTCATGAAGGGAGGGCTATCTACAGGTTACCACTCCATTCTAAACATTATACCTCATAGCTCAGGCCAGGCTCTTATTTAGCGATAAAAGCTTGCCTAGGGCGGGATTTGAACCCGTAGCACCAGGAATGCCAGACCCGAACGGATCCAATGAGACACCCTGGCGCCCCTTATTGAATTTTGCATTTAAACATTGCATTAAAAATTCAAGAAGATCCTTAATAGCTCATTCAGTCAAAGAGAAGTCTTTGTAAAGTGAAAATTTCAAAAATCATTTATAAAAAAAAAATTATAAATTAAATAATACTTTGTTTCTCATTCTCGATTCAGTCATGAAGAAGCCATCACACGATGTGCGAAAACTTGACATCTAAAAACCCAAGACATGGTAAATATGTCTGAGGACCGTGGAAGCCTACGTGAACGTAAAATTTAATTTTCTAACAATTATTCTTCATTATTTTTAGCATACAAAATCATTTGGGGAGATACTTACCTGGATAACTTTTTATAAATATTTTTGTTGTTGAGGTATTTAATCCCCCATTAATTTTATACAATAAATGCACGGGAATAGGATAAAAAATCTGACTGTCTCAGCCAGGACTCGAACCTGGATCTCCTGCTTTCCGGGCCGGCGTGCTTTTTATTCAATTCCCTTACATTTGTTGTTCAACAGTATAGGGTTGGGCGTCTCCTTTTTTTAGCCATTAAGGTTGTTCACATGATAGATTTTTTAAATTTTTTTCGATATTTTCTCTTAGTTGCATATGTATTTATGTAAGTGCTTTAAAGACTATAGTTCTCAGATTTTCTTGATGAAATGTGACATATAGTGGCGAAAAGAAAGGCTGAGTTCGTTGAGTAGCAAAATCGGGTCAATAAGAAAAGGGATTAGCTTAATATCAAGTGTGAGTAAAATATTTTTTTTTGTACATATACAGCGGGCGTAATTTTTAGTTTTTAGTTATGAAAATCAACTCAGATTTGTTTATTGATAAAAGAAAAAATGTAAGGTGTTTGATATTAAATCGAAAAAAAAAACAAGAAAAAAAATTAACAAGAGTGAGTGGTTTATTTGCTCAACTAATTTTAGTTTTACTACTTGAAGGTGAAGTTGGCTGTTTTTATAAATATATAATTCGGTGTCAAAATGATGTAAAATGAAAATGAGTTTGTTATTGAGGGGACTAATAGCAATTATGGTTAGGTACTAATAGCAGGTTATGGTTAATTACTAATAGGAGGATATAGTTAGTTACTAATAGCAGTTAAGGTTAGTTACTAATTGCAGGTTAAATGAAACACGTCAAGTGAATGTGAAATATATTTTTTCGCTGAAGCGGTCATAATTTTCATTGCAAACCGATGAAAGGAACCCTTATTTACCCCGGTCGATTAAAGATATATTCTATAAATTTGGTGGATTTATCGATAAAAAAACAAAAAACAAATACAGTTATCCCTCAACTAAAATACTGAGAAATTTGCTAAGTTTAAGCATATTATGTTCGATGGATTTTCATTATTTGTTTTCGGCAGATATCATATGACAAGAAGGGGGCGTAGAGGAAATAATTTAAATCTGGTTTATAAACCTGAACATATTGTTCCTTTATAAATTAAAAAAAATAGTGATAAGTATTTTTAAGAAATGTGAAAGTTGGGTGTTAATTTTATTTTTATGGGCAATTACACGGGGCAATTACAACAATAAATCTTTCAAGTATGGGAAAAAACATTTTATCAGGGAATTTCGTGTAATATCATTAATGAATATATAAATAAAGCATTCAATGGGTTTAAATAAAATGTATTCATTATGAATATTGATGAGTAAAACCCACTTACCTCGAGAAACCTTTCTTATAGTTTCTTAGATGTTTAATTTATGACAGATGTCCAATTAAGCAAATGGCTGCTGTAATGTTTTTTTTTCTTTTCCTTTTAAATATCATACATAATATTTATTTATGTTCACAGAGAAACGAGTGCATAGCTTCAAACAGCCCATACTTCGACACCTTTCCTGTAAGTAGTTCCATGATTTATAACTTTTAAAATTATAAATTAAAAACCTTATAATGAAGGTTTCTTATATTATTTATTTTGTGGTATTGTTTTCTCATTTCACAAAACCTAAAAATGTATTTGAAAAATCTAATATGATAAATAGAAGAAAAATATTTAATTTATTCACAGTCAGTGATATCGAGAAACTTTAGTTTTTCACCCATGAGAGACATTTTAAAATATTCAGAATTTTTAATTGTAAAAGTAGAATTTTTAAAAATTATTTCTGTTAAAATCATTGTTTTGAGTACTAAATTATAAATATCAAGTTGAATATTTTATGTTTATTTTTAACAAATTAATAACATTAGTGATATATTTTTTTCTTCTAAAAGATACCTTATTTTAACCTGTTAACCGGAGAGTTCCTGTTCAAATTGTGCAAAATTTACCAGGCGCGTATTGTTTCGCTAGGACATGTCAATACGTTACGCCCGGAGACGTGAATACTTCCTCAAAAATTATGCAATTTTTTAAGAAGTATTCATATGCCCTAACCGTATCCGATATTGCTTACGCCTGACGCATTTATACGTCATGTCCGGTTAACAGGTTAATATTCATGAATTCTAACATAATCTGAGCTGGTTGCTGTGTGCATTAAATATCCTAAGGAACTTTGACATTATCACTCATAATGAAAACAGGTAAATAATCTAAAGGGTTATTATGACTACCAATGAATATAGAACTATCTTACCGTCTATTATCCGTCTTCATTGGTTTTTGCATACCATCTCCCGTTGGCGAGCGCTTTCGGACATTGTCCATCTTCTTGGCCGAATACATGTGTACACTGTCACTGTCTGTATTCATGTGCCACGGCTTCTCAGGGCCACGAGGATGGATAATGTCCGAAAGCTCTCTCCAACAGAAGATGGTCTGCAGAAACCAATGTCGACAATCCGTCAGCAGAAGGTATGATGGTTCATAACGAAAACCATTTATCATCGGATTGTTGGTGGTGTTGGCAGAACGACACGAATTCGGTGGACGTCCACATTTACCAGGCCGGCGTCTTCCTCGGCTGTGAGTTCGGCGCGGCCGCCTTGTACATCTGGGCCGTTGGGATCCTCGCCGCCGGACAGAGCAGCACGATGACAGGCTGCTATGCTGGCCAGTTCGTCATGGAGGTAAGACGACTTCCCGTCATTTTACAGGACCGATGTACTCCACCAAATCTCGAAAATATAAACGTCTGGTAGCGCGGAAGTTGCGAAAAACCTATGCAGCCATTGATTTATTTGTTAACAACTTATTTAGAAATATTCTAAACTACATTTATAAAATATTTTATTTTGTTGTGGTTTTTTATCCCACGTAAATTTTAAATTTTTTAAATAATTAATGAGAGGGAACAGAAAATAAAAAACTATCTGTCCTCGCCAGGAATCGAACCTGGACCTCCTGCTATCCGGGCTGGAATGCTAATTAATCCATTACACCACAAGGACAAGCCAGCTANCACACACACACACACACACACACACACACACACACACACACACACACACACACACACACACACACACACACACACACACACACACACACACACACACACACACACACACACACACACACACACACACACACACACACACACACACACACACACACACACACACACACACACACACACACACACACACACACACACACACACACACACACACACACACACACACACACACACACACACACACACACACACACACACACACACACACACACACACACACACACACACACACACACACACACACACACACACACACACACACACACACACACACACACACACACACACACACACACACACACACACACACACACACACACACACACACACACACACACACACACACACACACACACACACACACACACACACACACACACACACACACACACACACACACACACACACACACACACACACACACACACACACACACACACACACACACACACACACACACACACACACACACACACACACACACACACACACACACACACACACACACACACACACACACACACACACACACACACACACACACACACACACACACACACACACACACACACACACACACACACACACACACACACACACACACACACACACACACACACACACACACACACACACACACACACACACACACACACACACACACACACACACACACACACACACACACACACATAATATATATAAGCAGGTATCATAAGAGTAAATGGCTTATAAGGCGATGTCATATAGCTAAGGTTGTAGATGGAATGCTTAGAAGAATGAAAAAAGCGCCCTATTGTTTTACTTGCTGTCGTAAATAATAGTTTTTCGTAAAAGAGCCCTAAAAAACCAAAACAAACATTACTGTTGAAAATTTAAATTTTACATCTATTATGTTAACTTCTGCAAAATCCCTTGTAGTTACAATCCTAAATTATAAAATTTATTGATGTTATTGAATTTAAAAAAAAAATTGATCAAAAACGTTTCATAGAAAAATATTAATGTTAGTAAATTTCAGTTTAAAGGAATTACGTTTAACACATATTTTTACTAACGCTAATAATAACGAAAATATTAATTTAAAATTTTAATTTCCCTATAAACAGATCCCCTTTTCTTCGGCTTATTTTAACCATTTAAATTTATCCAATTGTTTGGATAAATAACCTCGAACGTTTATATTATTCTAGAGCGCACATATATATGTATATATATATATATATATAGAAGAAATAATGATAAGTAAACATGTCATTTTTAGGTTTAAGCTTTTTTTATACCGTTAAAATAATTTGTTTTTCCTTAAAATCGGATAGGGAGTAGGGGTTAACGTAAATGGAGTAGATTAGTCNTATATATATATATATATATATATATATTTGGGATACATTATGTTTTTTGTATAGCAGTAAACAAGTAAAATCTGTAAAGAATTATAAAATATTGCAGAATCGATTCTTTTATCTCATTAGTTGTGTATTTAAATTAAGGATATTTTCCTCAAACACCTAATTGCACCACTGAAAAGTCTTTCATTTTCAGTAATTTATTGAAGGTCTCGTCTGATCTTGACATGATTTTCGTTTTAAATAAGTATATATAAAACATTTTATTTGTAAAAGGTAATTTTCTAACATTAGTTATATAATTAGAAATATTAGTTGTTTTGTAACAGTAATAAAATTAAAATGAATTATAAGTTTTTCAATTTTATTCCAGGGATTTTTGAATTTGACATGGGTCCGATGGAAGCGAGTCCTCTTCACCAGGTCCATCGCAATCATCCCATCTTTCCTGGTGGCGTTCTTCGCCAACATGGACGACTTTTCAGACATGAACGACCTCCTGAACGCTCTAATGTCCATCCAGCTGCCGTTCGCCGTCCTCCCAGCCATTGCATTCAGCAGCAATCCCAGGATTATGGGGGAGTTCGCGAATGGAGTGTAAGCTGCTTTAGGATCAACTTTACACGTAACCATAGGATCGTACTGGTCATTTTCAGTCTTCAATAGTAATTCTAGGTTAAAGAGGGAGGGAGATCGTGAATGTTGTGTAGGCTGCCTGATGTCTGATTTTACTCATAACCATAGGATTGCCCTGGTCATTTTCATCTTTACCAAAAATTCTAGGTCAAAGGGTGAAGCCCCCGGATCCCGAATGTTGTGTTAGATGCTTTAGGATCAACTTTACTCTTAACCATATGATCGTACTGGTCATTTTCTGTCTGCAATAGAAATTCTAGGTCAAAGGGGGGAGGGGGGGGATCGTGAATGTTCTGTAAGCTTAACCATAGGATTGCACTGGTCATTTCACTGTTCACTAGCAATTCTAGGTTAAAGGGTGAATTCTAAAGTGGAAGCTTCCTAACAACCCAACTTAACTGCCTAAAATAGCAATTTAACCTCACCAAACATAATCCTCCAACCTAACAATCCCAACAACCAAAGAAAACCTAAGCTAACAACCTAACCTAACTTAACAATACCTAATAAAATACGATAATTGCAAAGGAATAAAATATAAAAATCTTACTATCTCAGCCGGGACTCGAACCCGGATCTCCTGCTTTCCGGACAATTCTGCTGGCCATTGCACCAGCGAGGTTAGTTAGATAATTCCTTCTACTTCCCGAACTTTACTCTGAGTCTAAATCTCCGAATAAGACGAATATATCGTCTTATGCTCGGAGGAGCTAACATTGTCAGCTACTAGTTAGACTCTCGTTTTTATTTACTTATTGTATTTCTTTTTTAAATAATGACTTTAGTTGTAGTAATTAAACTCACATAAATTTTATACAATAAATGCAAAGAAATATAATAAAAAAATCTTACTACCTCAGCCGGGACTTTTGCTTTCTGGGCATTATGCTGACCAATGCACCACCGAGGCTAGCTAGATAATTCGAGTCCCGGCCGAGGCAGTAAGATTTTTTTTATTCTATTCCCTTGCATTCATTGTATAAAATTTACTTGGGATTAAATAACTCAACTAAACCCAACAACCTAACATAATCTAACCTAATAAATCGAACAACCAAAGAAAACCTAAGCTAATAACATAACCTAATCTAACAATACCTCTTAACCTACCCTAACAATATAACAAATTGACAAAACCTAACTCAATAACCAAACCTAACCTAACATAATCTAACTTTACTTAACAGTACCTTTCAACAATAATAACATTTTCTAACAACTTAACAAATTAAAATAAACCTAACTTGACAACCAAACCTAACCTATAACCTAACATAACAGTGTATCTAGCGTATTAGCGAGAAGATTTTATATATATATATATATATATATAAACTCTAGTGGCATAAACTTTAAAGTAATATACAATTTTTGGTGTCGTAAATTACATTCATAAATTACATTATTAAAATGAAAAATAAATTATCAACTAAACTATTAAACTAAAGATACATTGTTCTCTTTTCCATTGCAAAAGGCATAACAAAACTATTAGTATTTTACTCAAAAATATTTTTTTAATTATTGAATGACAAATAATTTTAAACCTAAGACCCGATTAAAAACATTTCTTAAAGTCCTGCGGTCTTATTATTTATTGAAAAATAAATTTTAAATTAAGATTAAAATACTTATATCTAACAATTCTGTTTATCGGAAACCAAAAATTCACTGTAAATATTTTAAGTTTCAATAATTATTAAATTTCACCTAANTATATATATATATAATCTTGGAAGAGCTAGAGGACGGATGGCTACAGGGCAGAATAGATCTCCGAGGTTTGGCAAAAAAACAACAAAAACAATTACACGAGACGACAAGAGATCACTTGTCAACCAGGGAAAAGAGAAAACCAGCTAGTAGCATTTTCAGTATGATATTTAATTAAATCGACTACAACGCGTAGTTTAGTCAATACACTTAAGGTTTGAGTCAACAAGGAATCTTTCACATATTAGATTATTCTTATCTGCTTATTCTAAATTCTAAAGTTCGAATGCATTTTAGTGGGGCGTACTGTACATGTTATTTGGCAAACACTTGTCGTGTCAAAACCTTGTTTATATAACACTCAATGATTTGGGGGGCTCTTCATAATAATCAGAAAAAGTTTTTTTT
>KZ809962.1:27479-38788 GCA_000696205.2 Oncopeltus fasciatus
AAAAAAAAAAAATATATATATATATATATATATATATATATATATATATATATATATAAACTAATTTAAGGATGTAATTATGTGTCTTGGGTGGGCATCTTGTTTTTATAATATTGATCCAAATTAAGTTGTTGTTTTTTTTACTGCAAAGTCTTAAAGAATTAATTTTTGGTTGGAATCGCCTTAGAAAAGAGGGGGAGGGTTAGAGGTAGACAAAAAATGTATTATCGTAATATGTGCGTTGTTATTTGAGTAACGAAAAATTATGAAAAAAAATTAGGTGTCAAGAGCAATTTTCTAACGATTATGTTCTACGATATATTTATTTGTAGTTATCGTAGAAAATTTTTACGAAAAACGCTAGTTAAGGAAGAAATTTACGAATGCAATTATGATGGAAGAGCTTTTCAGTCACTCTTCCTTCCAATTGTTTTTAAAGTTGCAGAAATTACATGCTGCTCAGTGTGCATCTTGCAATGTGCTATCAAAATATAAAATAGATATGTACAAATAAAATAACAATGTACTATATAAATTGGTATAAAAAAATATATGTATAACAACTTAAAAAAAGAAAAAATAATAATAAAATTATGTGTATTTCGCTTGATGGAGAAGCTGCCCAATGGCAGTACTCCTTAACTTCCAATTGTGAATACAATATTCCAAATTTTTATATTCTAGCTGTGCTCGCCTTTCTCCATGAGACATGGTGTTAATACACATTTTTTGTTAAATAAAAAAAAAATACTCTAGTTTCATTAGCAGTATGATGCTTGCTAGTGCAGAGAGCGCTATTGCACATCAAAAATTGTGTTCTGATTCCTTTAGTGGAAATTTGTAATGTTCTTGAAGTGAAGAACTATTCTTTTAGGTGAAGGTTCGTTGTAAGTAGTTCATTTTCGCGCGCCGGGTTAGCTGATGGGATCCTTTTGAGCCTTCATTTGTGTTGAGTCCCGTCCAGAGTAGTCTGTCATTTACAAATAAGAACCTTCCCAGTGCCATAAGTGTTAAGGAAAGGGGGTTATCTGTAGACTGGCTTTCCCCTCCACTTTTAAAGGTTTATTACATGGTATTTATTTCAAAGAGAATTGCAAAACAAAACAAAATTTATTTTTTAGTTTTGGGATAGAATTATTCATATTGCATCCCACTATTTACACCCAGCTTTTATACTTGATTTCAGGTGCAACAAGATAATATCGCTGTTTATCTTCGTGCTCATCTTCGCCGTCAACTCGTACTTGGTGGTCACCTACATGTCTGGCATCAATAAGCAGTACGTCATCATCCTCCTGTACATATACTTCGTCATCTATCTTGTAATCTGTGTCTACCTGGGGCTGCACTGCTTAGCAGCACTCTTCAGCCCCGACTGCTGCGTCAACAGGAACTATGTAAGTGGAACTCTGTGTAATTCCTTAGTCCCTCACCAGGGTGCGCTACTGCGCTGAAACCTCAATTTACTTTTAACAGAATTATGATAACTGTGCTAATCTGAAAGGTAATTAAACTATTCACAATGTTATCGTGAATTGAGTTTTGATAAGCGCACGTCATAAACTATCGTTTTTAATTTTATGGAGAGTAACAAACACAGAAAACCCGTTTGCCAAAAGGATTCTACCTTAGAAAGTTTATTTATTATGAATAAATCATATTATTATGATTTTGTTGAAAACTCATACCTAGAGTACTAGAAAGATCAATGTTATATTGTGTAGAAGATACATTTTTACACGGTATTTATTCAAACTCAGGACTCGCACACACTCATACACACAAAACAAGATAACCTATGTCGGCGTCACCGGACATGGAGTGACCACCGGCACCACTGGGACGAGCTAGATAACTTATTAAATTCCCGACACACTAGCGAGAAACGAGAAAGACGAATACATCGTCTTATGCTCGAAGGAGCTGACATTGTCTAGCTATTTATCGACTCTCGTTATTTACTATTTATTTTCATTTATAAATATTAATTTAGTTGTGTTGTATTATCCCACTTAAATTTTAAACAATTAATGCGAGGGAATAGAATAAAAAATCTATCTGTCCCAGCCAGGACACGAACCTGGATCTCCTGGCTGGGACAGATAGATTTTTCATTCTATTCCCTCGCATTAATTGTTTAAATTCATTATTTTACCTTTGTTTTACAAATGTTTATCTGGATTCCAGTCAGGGAAAATACTATACAGTAATACCAAATATGGCAATGAGAGAACATTCGTGGTTTACTTTTAAACGCTATCATTAAAATCAATAATCTTTCAAACAGATAAGAAACCCATGCACCTATATAAATCTATATATGCACCCAGAGAATTATAACGGACCTTATTATTTAACAGTAGATGTTTTTTGTTGGGGTTCGGTCAAGCTCATATGACGTCCCCTCTCGCCATCATGATAGCACTGAAGATGGCTTACAAAGAAAGCCGAAAATTCAGCAGATAATTAAAAAAATACACACCTCTTATTTTTAAGCATCTCCTAATTGATGATGAATTGCAGATATTTACAAAAACCCGGATAACGATTAGAACCTTAGTGCTGTCAGTGGTAGTGTATTCAATTGGGGAAACCATATTCTTCATGAAATCATTCCCTATCAAAATAATGTTTTCTATTTTTTTCAGTTTATGAGGAAATACATTCTTGGAAAATCGATCACTGAATATTACGATCAAAAGAAGACATTAGAAAACACAAGGTAAAATTTTCATTTTCAATATTATATTTTTATTAATAACTAATTAGTGAAAAGTGGGGTTATTTTTATGATTTAAAAATCACTTATTTTATAGAAGATATGAAAAGATGGTGGTAAAATAAAAATATTATTATTAAAGATATTTTGGTAATTTTTCTCTGTAAATGTAAAATTATGCAAAATATAAATAATTGAGTCGATAATAATAATACTAATAAGTAAAAATTTCTTCTAGAGTAAATAATAAATTAAATTTAACGAAGTTTCAAATTATTTTAAACATATTAATTTGTTTATTATATAATTTGTATTTTTGTGAATAAAAATGTCGATTCTTGCCTTAATAAACACTTAAAGTAATTTAATTTCTGAACTTTTGTTAATAAACTTCTTTTTTAACTTTTAGAGAGATTCCTTGTATTCAAAATAAAAAACAATATTTTAAAAACATGAATCAGACAATGTTCATTCATACATAAATAATTACTGAATTTAGTTCTTTTGGATGTATAATGACTACTCATTATGCCTATTTAATATTAATGGCGAGAAACGAAATTCTTTTTCAATAAATCTAGAAATTGTTTACTTTAATTAAAAGCAATACAAGCTGGACGAATAATTTAATTATTTATATTATATTTGTTACTCGAATGATGTCGTATAATATGATTATACGACTTCTTGTTCATATATGTCAATGGAAGTATTTGGAATTAATGTACCAATTTACAATCTTGCTTAAATTTATTTATTATTAATGTTATAGATTACATACATTAATATTAAATCTGAAAATTTTCCTGAACAAACAAGACCTACCTATCAAAATCTATTACCTACTAATAAAACTTGACACATGCAACTCTAATTAAAAAACATATTCTTGCCTATCTATTTAGATATAATTTTTTATAACACCTTAAAATAAATTTTATTTTATGTCAATCTTTAAAATATTTTTATATAAATATCCTCCCTATTATATGTAGTCATAATTTTTTAGCAACTTTTGTAAATCAATTATTATGTATTAAATTCGTTTAGTGTTTGGGAAAAAAAGTAAAGTTTCTTCTATTTTATATTTGCATACGACGGGTATATCCATTAAAGAAAGAAGATTATTATTAATAATATCCATTAAAAAAAAAAACTTTTTTTTTTTTTTTTTTTTAAATTAGCAAATTATGTTTCTATTTTTTTTTTATAAAAAAACCTAACTCGGTAGACAAATGTGTCTCCCTATCGTATTTTTCGTAAATTTTCAGAGAGAAAAAAACTCCGGTATCAGGAAAATTGAGACTATTTTCAACAGTGTTGTTCATCTGCCATCCGGTCACAACAAATCAGGAGTTCAATATGTTTTTTTCCCTAGTTATTGTTGTTCTAACGTCTGACTGTGTGTTAATGTCAGCTTTTTGGTTACTTTTAAATAATTGGTGATGGGCTTGGACTGAAATTTACTAGAAATAATACAGAAAGGTGCTGGTGTTGGCTAACTGGCTTCAGATGTATCTTATTAATTTTAAGTATGATGTAAGTGATATAAAGTGCTTATATTCTTAAAATTGCTAATTCTACAAGTGGAAATTTATTGAGTTAAATAAAGTACAATTCAGACAGTAGTTTGGAGCACTTAATAGTGCGCTATTTTTGATTAGGTTACAAAAAAAAAAAATTGTATGGCCGTTTGATGAACTTATAATGGGTTTAGATCTGCAGGTTACAAGTCCAAAATCATCCATGAGTGTAATAATACTATAAAATAACCGATGGCAAAAAATTTAGTTATGGGTTCTAGGGCATTCTGGTGTCATGGGTAATGAGCTAGCCGATTGCCTTGCTAAGATGGGATAGATTGTGGTGGGGGGTGTATTGCATTCCTTGAAACTCTTAAGGACTATGCGGTATACCCCCAGCCACAGGAAGGAAGGAGGAGGATTGACTGGGACTAAGCAGAGACATCTGCACTCTTATTAGGGTGCTAGCTAGACTGATTAGTCCTTTTCAAGGACCGGCATATTTATGAGTCGATGTTTTTTGTTGGGGTTTGGTCAAGGCAGATCCAAAAAATACAATTTAAAAATCCTTCATTCATGAATATGTGATCCTGGTGACACGACGTCCCCTCTCGCCTTCACCTTAGTCCTGAAGATGGCTTACAACGGTAGCCAGAACGTTGGAAGATAATTTTTAAAAATGCATATTATTTAAATTATATTTTTTGGGAACATCCATAACCAAACCCCAACAAAAAACATCTACTGATAATTTCTACGGTCAAAGAAATTTTCCATTCGAAATATGTATTGTATTTGGAGACACAAGAGGTCTAAATAGAACGGAACATATAGTCCTTTATAAATATTTTATTTGGTTGTGGTATTTTATCCCACGTAAATTTCAAACAATTAATGAGAGGGAATAGAATATAAAAAACTATCTGTACCAGCCAGGAATCGAACCTGGATCTCCTGCCTTGACGAGAGTCGACAAAATGTATGACAATGTCAGCTCCCTCGAGTACAAGACGAAGTTCTCGCCTTTCCCGTGGGTTAGGCTCTTGCTAGTGTAGAGGGAATTGAATGAGACAACTAACGCGTCCTGGTGGTGTAATGATTAAGCACGCCGGCCCGGATAGCAGGAGATCCAGGTTCGATTCCTGGCTGAGACAGATAGTTTTTTTATATTCTATTCCCTCTCATTAATTGTTTGGAACATATAGTCCTTTTGGGGTCACCGCTTTACTATCTATCTGCCTATGGGCCAGTAAAAATGTTATGACGTAATAGACCAAATGGAAGAAACATAGCAAAAGCATAACCACATAAGTTTTTTCTTTAAATATTATCCCTCATACATGGTAAGCATATATCTTTATATGCTTTTGTATAATATAAGGATTATACATTTAAATATACATATGTATGTATATATCTTTGTATTCTGTTTGAACGAGTCTGTCTGTCCGTAAAATAACTTCTGCTTCTCTCAGATAGTCTGACAAGTGATGACACATATTCTATCTGGATTTTTTTCCCCTATTTTTATTATTAAATTTTTTTAAATGATAATTTTATATAGTCTTAATAATATTTTCTACTGGAATTTTTCTCCCTCTCTCACTCTCTCCTTGACTCCCTGCCTAGTCTCCTTCTTATCCTAGGATAAGGAGAAGATGGGTGCCGAATAGTATATCGCGGGTTAACCTGGGCTCCTCTCTGAGGACGGGTTACGTCCCGGGATAGACGAGCAAGGACTCTTATCATGTACCCCATCAAAAAATTAAGTGTAAAAATGTACAGATAATTTTTTTTTAAATAAAGAGTTAATTCAGAAAAAAAAATTTTGAATGATNTATAATAACATTTTCTAATAAATCAATAATAATATTGTAATTGCTGAGATAAGAATTAATTAATTATTAATTGAGTTTTAAAACAAGAAATGTTTTGAAACATTGAATATAATGCCCATTAAATTAAAAAAAAAACAAAGAATAAAAATTTGAATAATTCATAAAACATAAATAGTTACTTCATGATAACAACATTTAGATTAATTAAAACGTTAGTTATTCTGAATGAAGATAAAATGAAGGCACATGTATCTTTCTACTACTGTTACATTAATAGAATATTAAAATATATAAGTGTATAACTACGAGCAATATAATTATCATAAAAATAAATAATTGTTTTTAATAAATTAATATATAAATTAAACCATTCATTTTCAACTATTTACTTGTTTTAGCTCAGCAAAAATGAAATTATTTTAACTTCTACTTAAGTTTCAGTCACATTACTTAAATTTTATTTAAATATATATTGTAATAATTTCTGTTAGAATTTCAAATTTACAATCAGTAGCACAGCCAAAAATCATTATTATTTTCCGTTATAGCTCCCAGTTTGAAGTACAATAGTAAAAAATTTAAATCGTAACAAATACGCAACACTCCGCCTGATTGATCCAATTTAATATTGAATGGTCTCATATTAGGGCTGGGTATTTCCAAAATCCCACTAGAAACACCCTGTATCATGACAAATAGAAGCACAGAAAGACAATAACTGTTCTCTGTGAGCTTCGAATGTGGGACGTTCAGCTCACCTGTCCAGATTACCATTTAATCTCTTGGTTTTCCATTTTACATCTTCTAAAGAAAAAAAAGGGTTTTTTTTTTTTTTTTTGGAAATTATACCCTAACGCCCAATGTTTATAGTATTTTTACGCATAAATATATAAAGTTGAATGATGAAAGACAAAAGAAATAAATAATTTTTCTAGAAATTCCCCCTTTTTAAAACACAATTATACTGTTATTCAAAAGAATAAGTAATAAAATTTCGGATTAAAATGAATGACAACTGTCCAAAGGTGTGAAAAAGTTTTAACATAGTTTTTGGTTCCTTCACTTACAAATCTGAGGGCATTTTATGCTATGATGCAAGTCTATGTACTGAGTTTTGCATGGACCAATTTTGTAAATTTTTTTTTGGAAAGACTGACACACATTTATGTAAACGTTTATAACACGCCGAGCTAATTAAGTTGATTTATTAATTTCTATTTGATTTATTAGTAAGAGTTGCCATCAAATTAGTTTTCTTCTTTAGTCAAATAAGTTTCTTCCTTTTCACAAGTGAAAAGTAATTTGACTTGGAATGTAGGGTAAATAAAACTATTTCAGAAGAAAGCCAAGTTAGCTACATCTCCCTTAAGAACTTTGACCTCTTGTTTCACTGAAACCAAGTTGTGCGATTGGGGCGACAACTCAAAAACTCCTTTCTTAATCTTCCAGGTTCGAATGCTAATGAGATAACTTTGGTAATACCAACTTTTTTAACCTCAAATGAGGTTAGGAAGAAAAAAAAATTTTTTTTCTCAGCCTTTCCTAGTGAACAGTACGTTTGAAGTAAATATAATCAAGTATTCATTCAATTGACTTAAATTTCTTACTTAACTGTATTAAATTTATTGAAATTTTTTTGTAAAATTGAAAGGAAATAAAAATTTTGCTAATTACTTTTTTTTTTCGTATTTAAAGGCATGGCAACCACTGAGGGTCATTATTGCCTCAAATACTATTGTCTATCATCGTCGTAGAATTTAACGTTATGAAAGATACTTTTTTTTTCAAATTTTTATGATTCATTTTATTATAGTTATATTATTGATACAAAAAAAAAATCATTATTAGGACAAGAGCTCTATGAAATTTTAATATTTTTTTTTTCTTTTTTTATTATTATTCTACTGTAAATACTTTTAATCGTCAGTCTCAAGTATACTATGATATCATTACACCATTTTTCTTTTAGCAGTTCTTAGTATATGAGTGCGTGACTTAATGTAGTATATGATATCAGTCTTATTGTAAGGTTTGTTGAGTCAAGTTCCCTGTCCAAGAGACGGCCAAAGCCCAACCCCCCGATCTCCGCCACGGCACGCCCGGCTGCTCTCCTTGCTATGTTGTGCGTTGTAAATAGTTTCGTAGCTCTACAGGTGAGACGCGTTCACCCCCTGCCAACCAGAGAGCTCGCGTCTCTCCGCTAATGACTTTATTGAAATAACTGAGAAAGTCAAATAAAAGCTTGATGATCCTAAATTGAAATTATGTATCAACTTTTGTGCCACAGGATGTAATGGCAGTTTGTATAAATCTCAAAATAAACTCAAAATGAGTGTGAAGAGTAGTGAGTTAAGCAATATTTTCTAATAAAATTTCAAAACGCATCAGTTAGAGAAGATATTTATTTATTAAACTTTTATTTATTAATTATATTCTGTTAAATTAAAACATTTTGTAATTTGATCACCACAATGATATAAAAAAAAAAAATTCAATGTCAATCACACGAGAAGAGAAGGTGACCAATGAAACCACTCTTAAAAAAGAAGATATGGTAATGCCATTTTAGCTCAGTACCTTTTTTTTTTAACCTACCGTTCAACTCCTTAGAGTCGTGAATAGGGAGTATATTATTAGATAGCTACTCCAACATAAACACCCATGGAACTAGAATAGTTTTTATTTCTTGTAATAGCTTATAAATCAACCTTGGGTGGAATGCAATCCAAAGCCTGGAGGGTTTTTTTTTTTTTTTTTTTTTTTTTTTTTAAATAGATTCCTTGCTCTTGGCTGACGACCCAAGTTTTCTCCTTGTTATGAATATTCTATGACAAATTTGATAATTTTCGAAACAAATTTTCTTGTCTAATCGAACCGTTTCAGTTCGTTTAGACAAGAAAATTAGTGAAACATTGTATATCTTTGGTGAAAATTGCTATAATATTAATACTTTTTATTTTTAATTAATTAACTTATAGGCTTGAACTGGGGTTGTATTTAGTGATTTCATAAGATATGTTAAATATGTTTCTGTATCTAAGAGAAATATAATTACTTTAGCTAGCTCATCATTTGTGAATCATAATGTCTGATGAGAAATTTCAAAGAAAAAATAGAAATTACAAGTTTGCATTAGTGTTGTATGCTTTAATATACCATTTTTTTTGTTTTGTTTTATTATCTATGTTTTATTAACTTAATGCTTTTTAGCTGTATGTGTATTTAGTATGCGCACTTTTGTTTTGTTCTGCACATTTGTTGTCCATGTACTGTGTTGTCCAGTGTGCAAGAAGGCCCCTCAACACAGAGAAGCTGCTATGAGGAGATCACGGACAGCGACGAATGGGAAGACGACCATGACACAAGACCCATTATGCCTCCTGTGCACTATTTCCTATGATCTCAGATACGCCCAGGAATGGTCAGTAGAGCATGGAAATATCAAAAAGGAAAAAAAAAAATTAAAAATTACGTCAGAAATCAACGTAAAGAAAATGGTGACTAAGCAAATACATACGTAATTAGTGAATAGTCGGAAGTGACTTCTATTTCCTGTTTTAATTTGGATGTTGGTAGTTTGCGAACCATAAAAACATGGCTTTACTTCAATTGATTAGGATCAATAGAAGAAACAGGATTTAATTAACTTCAATTTTTAGAGAAGAAAGTAATTAGATAGTTCAAAACAGTAGTAATCTCTGAAAACAAAAGGTATTACAGAATGAAGGTCCATCCGGGCCTGGAGCCGATGTGTTTACTTGGTCACTTTTTGATTGTAATTGATTTCTGAAAAGTATCTATATATATTTGAAGTTTTTTTCTCATTTAATACAATTTATGTTCAATTGTGACTATTGATTTTAGAGGTACGTTCCAATATAAATAATTTTTATAATTCGTTCTTCTCATAGTATCATAATTAAATATTTATTTTAAAAAATATANTATATATATATATATATATATATATATATATATATATTTTCACTTACTCACTTGCCTATTTTCTTTTCAATTTTAATTTATTTTAATTACAGACTGTTACATTTCTTATCTCTTCCAATGATATTGTAATTCATTTAACAGTTTGAACATGGCTTAAAATGTAAACTGACACGTCGGCGAATATTTTTAATAAATGAACAATCTTAAAATAAAGTTTTTTTTTACATTATCTTCTCTACCGAATCTCAGTTACCTTTTAAATCGTTCTTTATATCAGATTGCACATTCAGTTTACTGCTTTTGGACATTCTCTTTTTTTTTCTACAAAACTTTTTTTATTTGCAAATATTAATATAATGAAATGCCTTAATTCTACAGACATAAAAATAATATTACACTTTTTTTAAATATTCCAATCTATTTAAATTTTTTTTTTACATAACAAAGCTTTTATATTTATTATTTCGTAAATGTATGTTACAGGGGCAGGAGCATCTACAGGGTATCGAGGACATTACCTCAGGGTATAGATAACTTAGGGTACGGTGATCATAAGTGAGCTTGAAATTGGTCTCCACCTATCAAGGGAACCTACCAGAATGATTACAAAACAAGGACTTATCAAAATATTATTATTAGTATGTTTTATAAATATTTATTGGCGAATCGAAGTGAAACTTCATTCGTTTGTGCTATTGAAAGCCATGTGAAGATCGAGGAGCAAATGATACTTTTTATTTCAATATTCTTCACATTTTATAATTGTTATTTTTTTTTTGCTTAATAAGTCGTTTTAAATTTCCTTAATTTTCAAGCTGTAAATGGGAAAAGTAATTTCCTTTATACTCTTATTAGAAAAAAAAAAATTGTTTTTTTTTTTCTGATTGATTTTGTATGCCAAATGAAATATTCTTCGTAGAATTTGTAAAAAGCCGCTATAACCCATAAAGTTTTATCTTTTTGAATAAACACCAGGCAATTTAAGATATTTTTCTCAGTCTAAGTCACAGTACCTATTTTGTTGGTGTTCAAAATAATCAATGATTCCCTATAAATCTATTCAGCTTTATGAAAATACGGCAATTGAATTGATGTTCTCTACATAAAAACAAATTATACTATTTTTCAAGTATAAAAATAAGTGAAATATATTTTGTTACCAATGATTTTTAATAATTTTAAGCTTGGCTATTTTTATTTCTTTATCTTATGCTCAAATATCCTTAATTAATACAAAATAATGTATATTAGATAAGTAAGAAATATTATTAAAAATTTAAAATA
>KZ809963.1:22742-39276 GCA_000696205.2 Oncopeltus fasciatus
GATTTATAAAACATAATAGGTATAAAATCTAATTTTCTAGCATTCATATTCTATAATATAAATGTATTATTTGAAAAAAAAAAACAAAATAAAACTCATATTGAGGAAGATATCTAATATTGTAAATTTTAGTGTTAGTCGGGTCTCTCACTTATATTAATCTAAATTGTTATTTCATCTTCAAAATATCAAGTTTGTTCCACGGATTTTATATTTTGCAAATTGTTAAATGGATTTGTTTGTAGTTGAAAACCAATGATGAGAAGGGGTTTTCCTCCCGACTTACCAAATTGAATAATTATCAATATCTGTTCTAGTGTTATGAAAGAAATGAATTCAGAATAGACGCAATATTTAATTTTCTATCATGAAGTATTATACAAATTTACTATTACTGTATGTTGTGCAACATTTTTACAAAAGCGCATAATAAGGGTTATATTTAATAAAGAACTAAGAAGCTGAGTGTCGCCCCACCCTCACTACTATCCTTTAGATTGGCTTAATGCCATCTCCAAGGGCATTATTTTTTTTCCTTTGTTGTCCTTTTAGGTTTTTAGGGCCATTTTAGTATTATTCTTATTTATATCCTTCTTAATAAAAGGCAGAAAATCTCTTTTTCGGGGTCTCTAACCACCTTCAATGGATTATTTGATATTACATCTATTCCTTGAGCCCATTTTCCCAGCATCTCTTGGTTTTCCTCACATACTTTTTCCTGACGATTTCCAGAAAAAGACTCTTCCATCTGTTGAATATGTCCATACCATATAAGCTTTATGGCTGCTACCATCTCCAATACTCACCAAGTCACCCCTGTCCTGAGATGTACCGTCTCATTTCTGATTCTCATTATCCTGAGTATCCATGTATTGCTCTTCTCCTCCAGAAATCTATCCATGTCACTTTTAGCCTGTCCATCAATTTTTTTTTGTCAGGAACCAAGTCTCTGTCCTAAACAGTAGAATCTTTTCAGAATTTTCACTTGGTATATAAGCTTCTTGGTTCCAAGTGCACATAGTTTAATGTGATTGTTTTTGATAGTTCAATTTGATTATTCACTAGATATTGTTCATTGCTGAGTAAATTTTGAATTTGCTCTGATGGTGTGTAAAATATGCAGGTTCGACTCTCTCCCGTACTTCTCACTGATTATCTGCTAGCTGTACACACTCCATGATTTTAGAAAAGATTTACATAGAAAATGAAATTGTATATAGCACCTGCATGAGCAAGAACACTGATAAGGAGTTTTTTTTTTTCCCAGCTGTGAGGAGGTAAAGTATTCTTGTGTCAGTGGCAGTGAGCTATAATGCAGGAAGTAGGACAGGTGGACTGCACTTGAGGTTTTAATGATGTGATCTTGTAACACCAAGAAAGTCTTTACTCCACAGAAACAGAGCAAGGCAGTGCACTTCACCTTGCTACTTCTCCCTTGATTTTTGCCTTGCATGTCCCACATGAATTAATCACTTTTTGATACTTATTTTTTCCTATAAATTAATTATTGCTAAAGAAACTTTTATGATTTTATTTATCATTTACCTACTTTGAATTCCATTATCTGGCTGTCATACTTATGTATGTGATTATACAATCATAATCTTATGTGATTCTTAATTTATGACATCTTAAGGAAGATACTTCTATTAAAATATTATTTTCAAATATATTATTTAGTATTCTTTTTAATTATCAAATAAATTTTTGTTTTATGCTGTGCTATATTTTTAAAAAAAGTTCCATTTGAGGGCTGGCTTTGCAACTAGGCTTTCACTTCAAACTCCATTTTCTCTTATCTGGTTCCTCTAGTTGATTCTAGAGGATGAAATCAAATTAGAGGGTTTACACTGAAATAAATTATAATCATAAATCGAATTACATTTATATTTGGACTCCTCTAAGTTTTCCTGTGGATTATTATTATTCATTTATTTGTCTATAATTTCCGAATCCTTTCTGTATTCATTTGATTTATTTTTTTCATATTTTATATAAACTCATTTTATCTACTTACCTTTATTTATTTTCTAATTTAGTATGGAATGTGGGTGTTAGTCCCAGGAGTAAAAAATCTTTAGACTAAATTGCCTATAGTTTTGGAATATTTAATTCCTTTTTCAGAGCCTATAAGCTGCAGAATATAAAAGACCAGTAATATGGTTACAAAATAAGTAACTATTTAAAAATACAATACTTACCAATAGTCAACAATTAAAATTACAATAAAAATTAAAATGGACAAATTAAAGTTGGCAACTACTATCCATAAACCTAGACCTGACTGGCCGCAAGTCCTGACTGACTTATCTACATATCTCTTCGGCCACCTTCCATCTCACTTCGGCCTACTCATCTGCATCCGTGCTTCCTCACTCCACCTGTCAAAATATAGTTGTAATATACAGTGTGTGTGTAAAAAATAGTAAGAACTAAATTCTGTGATAACCACTGTCATCTTGAATACGTTAGTATGTAACTTATTTTTATAACCATTATTAGTTTTTTTCTGGATTCCATATCAGTTCTATAATTTTTAATCTCTTGACTTCATTTATATTAATTTACTGGATTCTATACTTTCACATTCCTTATTTTTTCTTTTTCAAATAAAAACAGGTAAAAGGTCAAAATTTGACCTTTTGCATGTTTTACGTATTAATTAGTTAGTCAGCATTAAAGAGACATTATTTTTCTAGCTAGAGAGCTCTCTATTACCAAACAAAAAAAAATTAAATTTTTTATTTTTAGAAATTGAAATTTCTCTGCATTACATAGTTTCTCATCTTTTGCCTTTTCATTTCAGCTTATATGCCTATGCCAGGTGGTAATTTTTCCTCTTTTCCATCTGCTTTTCCATATCCAACTACATCTTACCCCACAACGCCATACCCAATTCACCAAAATCATCCTAGCGCTTCAATAGGACCTACACCTTTTCCAGCATCTGAGCGTTTGAAATATTCACCAACTCCACAGCCAACTGTTGCTGTAAGTTCTTCTTTTAAAAATTAATTCAATTAGTTTTAAAGCTTAAACATTTATAATTTCAACCATTTGACCTTACTTTATTCATTGATCATTTAAATTGTGTTTCCAAACATAGCTATCACTATTTTAAATTAATAATCTATTTCAATATTTCACTTAATCTGTTAATAAAACATAGTAAAAGGCATTTTTATTCATAATCAGTAACATAAAGAATGCTCTTAAGTCTTTAAAAATGTAATATTGCGTATATTTGAAGATGTTCATGTATTTAATATTATANATGCTGTTCTTGGAATCAAAATTTCAATTTCTAATTAGCAGTTATTAATATAGTCTAACCAAAAAGTTAAAAGTAGAATAGTAACATTGGTCACTCTCTTATAGACTGGTGGCTCTGGCACTATAAATGATTCACACATTAGGGACTCCCTTTTATCTGCGCTCGAATATAAAATAAAGCAGAGACTTAATGAGGATTTAGCTCAAGGCAAAGCTGAATTAGACATCCTGAAGCATACAAGTGATGAGCTTAAGGAAGGGAAAGCTAAACTTGATAACATAATTGAAAAACTTAAGAAAGAAAAGGTAAGTTACATTTTTTTATTATTTTGAATTCTTCTATTTTAAGACATTTTCTGTAAGGTAATCAAGCTATTCTTAATGTGACTTTTGAAAAATTTCTACTAGTCTATAAAATCTATATTGAGAACCAAAAAATAGGGTCCATTCAAAATTTTATTTTGTGTGTGTGTGTGTGTTTTGTGTGCATTTGTGTGTGCTTGATGTGTGTGTGTGTGTGTCTAGCAGCCACAAATTTCAAAATAAAAGACCACTTTGTATATTAAAACTTACTTCTACAAATCTTTGGATGAAATTGGTTGCAGGAGTGGGCTGAAATTTAGAGAAGACTGAATTGAAAAATAGTCGGTATCTGTGTTAGATATAGGAAAAACAAAATTATTAAATTCTCATTATCCTGAGTATCCATGTATTGCTCTTCTCCTCCAGAAATCTATCCATGTCACTTTTAGCCTGTCCATCAATTTTTTTTTGTCAGGAACCAAGTCTCTGTCCTAAACAGTAGAATCTTTTCAGAATTTTCACTTGGTATATAAGCTTCTTGGTTCCAAGTGCACATAGTTTAATGTGATTGTTTTTGATAGTTCAATTTGATTATTCACTAGATATTGTTCATTGCTGAGTAAATTTTGAATTTGCTCTGATGGTGTGTAAAATATGCAGGTTCGACTCTCTCCCGTACTTCTCACTGATTATCTGCTAGCTGTACACACTCCATGATTTTAGAAAAGATTTACATAGAAAATGAAATTGTATATAGCACCTGCATGAGCAAGAACACTGATAAGGAGTTTTTTTTTTTCCCAGCTGTGAGGAGGTAAAGTATTCTTGTGTCAGTGGCAGTGAGCTATAATGCAGGAAGTAGGACAGGTGGACTGCACTTGAGGTTTTAATGATGTGATCTTGTAACACCAAGAAAGTCTTTACTCCACAGAAACAGAGCAAGGCAGTGCACTTCACCTTGCTACTTCTCCCTTGATTTTTGCCTTGCATGTCCCACATGAATTAATCACTTTTTGATACTTATTTTTTCCTATAAATTAATTATTGCTAAAGAAACTTTTATGATTTTATTTATCATTTACCTACTTTGAATTCCATTATCTGGCTGTCATACTTATGTATGTGATTATACAATCATAATCTTATGTGATTCTTAATTTATGACATCTTAAGGAAGATACTTCTATTAAAATATTATTTTCAAATATATTATTTAGTATTCTTTTTAATTATCAAATAAATTTTTGTTTTATGCTGTGCTATATTTTTAAAAAAAGTTCCATTTGAGGGCTGGCTTTATGTTAAAATACAGTGTACTTTACTGTGCAACTAGGCTTTCACTTCAAACTCCATTTTCTCTTATCTGGTTCCTCTAGTTGATTCTAGAGGATGAAATCAAATTAGAGGGTTTACACTGAAATAAATTATAATCATAAATCGAATTACATTTATATTTGGACTCCTCTAAGTTTTCCTGTGGATTATTATTNTCGTCACTGTGCAGGGGAAGGGGCCCATCGACCCCACTCCTAATAAATTTAGGCATTAAGGCCCAGGAGGTCGCGAGACCATCTCCCTTTTAGTGGGCAGGGAGGATTATGAGAATTGGAATCCGACAACAGGGATTGGGTATATGGGTTAGGATAAAATTAGAGTTTACTATCGAAGAGCTTAAAGCGGGTGGAGATAAGGTCTTGGACAAAAGGAATATTAAAGTCGTAGTGAAGGGTAGAGTTGGACACATTATATGGAGCATTAGCAATTATTCTGAGAATTTTGAACTGAAAGGATTGTATTCATTGGATATTGCAAGGCTTAGCGGCACCCCACAGTTCTGCACTATAGGTCCAGATTGGTCGTATTATGGTCTTGTAGATGGTCAGTTTCTAATGTGAGCTATGAGCGCCTATTTATAAGGCTGTATAAGAGTCCATGAGTTCTTGTCACTTGATTTTAGTATGTTCATTCCAGTTGAGTTGTGAGTTAAGGTGGAATCCAAGGTAACTGACTGAATCAGAGAGGGGGATGATATTATTAAGGATATTTTCTTAGCTGAAAATTTACCTGTATGCATGGTGGCAATTGTCTAGGGATGGGTGTGAGAGACAGTGTAAGGAGGACGGACAGGGTTGTGGTCAAAGGAAAGTTCATTTAATGTTTTTACGGAGGGATGGAAGGATTTAAAATATTAAAATTACTGAATTTGAATAGCTAATTAGTTGCCACCAGTTTTTACCACAATTTTGATAATTTTGATTTTAGCTATTAAAAAACCCCAAATTTTATTTTTAAAAAAATTTATATATTAATTTACAAAACTGAAATAATTTTTCTCAGTTTTGTGAAATTACTTAAAATAGTGAAGCAGGTCTGAAAGAGATGTCATACCTTCATCCCAAAGAAATACAATACATAGATATCTTATGAAAAATTTATAATTAGAAGTTATCTGATATCATAGATAATAGAAAGAAAATGGTATTCATTGACAGTCAAGGCATTAAATTTAAAGCTATTGATTAAAAGCCAAAGTCTTGAAATGACTCTATCTGACTACTCTCTAATAACAAACCAATCTACTGCGCTTACTTACTAATATATAAATAAATATAAATAGAAAATGACTTAAGGCTAATAAATTAATTAATATGTACAAATAAATTAAATATGCTTCTTGTACTAATCTACTTATTTACTAAGAGGCCTCAAGATACTTGTTAATCACTGCTACTTATCACTTTGCTGCAAAGACTACGATTGGCATGGCATGCGATCTGCCACAGATGAGACTAACTTATCACTAACTCGGGAAGCCGCTTTTATAACTTTGTGGATGTGGTGAGGCAATTCTAGAAGGGTCTATATGGGTTTCCAAGTAAGCCTGCTTCCCTTCCAAGGAGACAAATAAAACATTTGTATCCTTCAATTGTCCCCTTCCTGTACAGGTCTGATCCTCATGCAACCTACTTCCCTAGTCTTTAACATTATGTAATCAACTAATAAGAACTACATAAAACAATAGTGATTGCTGAGAGTTAATTTTTTCTACTTTAATACTAAAGGCTCTTGTTCTGTGGTAGTTTTATTATCATTCAGAACAAGCCAGTTGTACATTTCTGCTAGATATATAGCAAGAAGTTTGAATTACTGTTTTTGTTACGGTCTCAAATACTATAGTATTAGAAACAATTAATGTTAAGGAATACAATAAAAAATCTATCTGTTCCAGCCAGGGCACGAACCTGGATCTCCTGCTTTCCGGGCTGGTATGCTATAGTATTAGGTTTACTTTGTTAGAATCATAAGGTTTTAAGTCACAGGTATGCTCATGTCTATGAGGTTAGAACGTTCATTCACCATCTGCAGTTTATGAGTGTGGTAGCAATCTTCTCCATAGTAGCAAATTTAAATATGCTAATTGATTTAATTGTAGAAAAAGATATACACAAAACGCTTGTCAGAATGCAAGAGTCTAGGAAGTGAAATGTCTGAAATTAGAGTCACTAGTAGCTCAGATGACTAATCAAATAGCCCAGATTGTTAGTATCTAGATACCTGAGAAATTGAATGGTCAAGAGTTAGCAAGTTGCCTCCATTATTGATTATTATAGTTTCTTGGGAGAGTTTTTGACAATTTTTACTTACATGCTTACATAATGTATCTCCTTGGTAGACACCTTTCTCAGATGAAAAGCATTGTGAGCAATTACCTTTCACCTTCACCACTCTCAGTCTCTTGATTACATATTTATCGATTCCTAGCAAAAAAGATTACTAGCTGTATTGTTAATAGTTAATACACCATTTAGGTTATTTTAGTGACAGTTCTTTGGTGTTTTATATATTCCATGTTTTACTGTCTCATGGACTCAATGTTTTCGAGGCTAAAAGGGGTTGGGTGAAGTGGTTCTTATCAGGACTAATAAGGAGGAGCTTTTAGAAAGAATCTGCAAAGTTTTATAAAGGTTAGAATAGTGTTGATTTAGACATAAAAAAGACAAATATACATTCCTTTAAGGCTCAGTGAATTATTTGGAACCCATAATATCCCTGGATATTGGGCTGTATTAGGACAAAGTTATTAGGTATTTGTTTGACGCAAGATAAAATACAAAAATGCTGCTGTATTGTATTTAAAGTTACTCTCTTAGCAACTGTAGGGTTTTAATAATCTAGTTTTTTTTTTACATTTTCCTCAAGATATAACAAAAAAAAATATCTTGAAAGCTTTTTATATTATTATAATATAATAATTANNNTTATAATATAATAATTATATATTTAGTTACCTTCTTAGATATTTTTGTTTACTTTCAGGCTGAACTAGAAAGAACTATAAGTATTTTAAAAGAAAAAGATATTGAGTTAGAGAAGGCTATAGCTGAGATTGGTGATCAGGGTGATGTGGATGTTGATGAAGCAGTTACTACTACTGCTCCACTTTATAAACAGTAAGTATGACACTCTTTGTTAAATAAGAATTCTATCTATCATCTTCACTAATTTTTAAGTTCAGTTCCATATTTAAACCTGTTTTCCGACCCAGCCAAGCTTAAATATTATAGCTTCCATTTTCCAAAATTCTTGGTTGTCCAACTGAGCCCTATATTCTATTGCAAACAAGCTGTAAATGTATCCCAGCCAAAGATCCTTAGTGAAGCACTGACCCAGACTATGGAGTTCAAAGAAGCAGTAAAATGGTCTGTGTAACATCATATTCGTGTTCATGCTGTGAGGGTGGAATCTGAATTGGTCCCCAACATAGAGAATACAGTGAAAAGTGTCCTTGAGGCAATTAAATAAATGCTAGATGGAAATTTGCTGTTTAGAATCAGCTAAGGCATCTGAGAAGTGAATGCAAAGCAGCAGTTACTCAAAAGCAAGGCATCACTTGATGTAGAAACTCAAAATGAGTGTCCAGGTTGCATCTTTGTAAGCCATTTGATAAGTAAGTGGATAACTTCTGTTGAAGATTTCTGTTGGATACGGATACAACTATGATAATACTGAAATCAGGTATCATATCTCCTAGACAAAGGGAAACCTACACATGTCTATGGGGAAATGATTTCCACCTTTCTTATTAGTGGCCACTAACTAATATTCTGTGGACCTGTGTCAGGCGTAAATACCTGTACCATTGTCCTTTCAATGAAATCTTTGATAGGCTTGAATGTGAAATAAAATACTGAAAGCTGTATTCATTGAAAATTAGTGGTTATTCATGACGAAGGAGTCATTCTTCTGCACAAAAGGAACATATCCTTTTGCATGACAAAATAGCTCTTGATTTTCTATGGTAGCATTTGAGTGGTAGTTTCAGCTGTCTCCTCCCCAGTATCTCCTTAAATTTGACCTGCAAAGTTTTAAGTTATTTTACTTTAAACTAGGGTGCTTTAAAGTCTAATCCCATCTTTCTTGTGAAGAATGGTGCATTTAAAGAAGTATATGTTAAATAACTTCAATGTTTCATTGTTCTAAACCAAGTTAACTGTAACTTGTATCCTTTTTGAGAGAGTTTGTCACTTCTGTCTTAGGGTTATCATATGTCATCAGCATAACCTATCACTTTGAAGCCCGCAAGAGTCAACTTGACCAACAGCATCCACAGGAGAAGAGAAAGAACTCCCTGTAAGCAACACTTCCTCGCTGTTAGCCTTGTGGTGAAACCAATCCCATCTTGGCTAATATTCTGTTAATATAGCAATGTATATTTTATTTAATAGTAATTGCCAGAACAATTGGAGTAATAGAAATTTTCAATAATCAGAACTTGTTGTTGAGTCAGAATATTGGATTGGTTTGAATTGTTGGGAGATGTCCCTTCAAACATAATAGATTTGGAAGTTAAGTTTTTATTTTATTCCAGAAAAAATAGTTTTTTCTTCAATATTCATACAATAATTCTATTTCCAGAGAAATATTTGACAGTTTGAATCTAGTTGTAAGTATTGATTATATATTATCCTAAGTATTAAAAAATTGTTATTTAAGGCAACCTAACTTTTAAATTCCTTTAATTATAAAACAGCGGGTATTTCCTTAGGTAAATAAAAAAAAAATAATGGTATTAATAAGTTTTCATTGATCTTAGTCAATTTTATTTTCTTTAACATTTTGGGAAATTTGTGGGAGCTATTACCTAAAATATTTATTTGGGTCTCTCTAGCATTGCACAACAGGTTCGAGTCCTGTCCAGGGTTTTCTTGAGAAACAGAAACCTGTCTTATGGGTGTTCAAAATAGGATGAGCAGCTGTATATACCCTCCCTATTTGAATTTATGTGGTTGCAAGGGATGAAAATAAACAACATAAAATAAATTTTCTTTGCATCTATAGGTAGATGGATGTCCTTGATTTTTCATGTTGACCAATATAATCAATTAATCCATTAATTTAGGTTGTTATAGTAGTCGAAATAATCCTGATTCCTGTATTTTATTAACTAATTTATAGTAAATATATTAAAGGGTATTTATAGGGCGTAATAACCTAGAAGTTGATTGCCCTCCATTATGATCTACTACTACTAATAATAATAATTATTTAATTGATTATATAGTGTACTCAGAATTCAACTTTTTATTTATTTTTTTTAAAAGGATTCTTCATACTTATGCAGAGGAATCAGCTTTGGAAGATGCTATTTATTATATTGGAGAAGCACTTAGAAGAAGTGTTATTGATCTGGAAGTATTCCTGAAACAGATCAGAACCCTTTCAAGAAGACAATTTATGCTTCGTGCACTGATGCAGAAGTGCCGACAGAAAGCTGGGTTAGCATGTTAAAATCCAAATATACTTCATAAAAACCTTGTTTATATATTTGTGTTATATGATACAGTTTTTATTTCATTTATATCAAATATGTATTAAATAAGTTCATCAAAACTTGGTAATTGTTAGCTGTTATTTTAAAGCCCCATTTTGACAACTTTCTTACAACAATTATGCTATATTTTTATTATTAATAGTCTAATATGAAACATTAACTTTTATCTTAACTCCCATCATCTTCAAGCCTTGTAGTATAATATAGATAATTCTGATCACCAGAAATGCCTCAACTTTTTTTTTCTGGACGTCATATCTCAATCTCAAGCAAGGATCACCAAGGTTCTGCCTCTTACATCTACCCAGTTAGGTTTACCTACTGTTTGTATGCATGTTTTTTTTTAAAGAGTGCTTCAACTGCTAGTGGTCATTAGTGCTTGACTTTTATTATAATGCTTGTTATCCTTTGCTTTTTTTAACTAAACAACTAATAAAAAATAATCTAATAGTAAATAAAGAATTTAATAAAATATAAATCTAAACCTATAAAAACCATAAAATAACAAAAATTCAGATTTGTTTTTAAATAGTTAAGTTAATTTAATAGTAAAATATCAGTTATGTTTAAAGCTATCAATAAATTTATGAAATACAAATAAGATTTATATTTCATAAATTTTGATACAATTTGTTGAATTTTAGACATTCAATCAAGTTATTGAAATGTTTATTTTCTTGCTGTGTTTCCTTTGGTTCCTTATTTATGCTAAACATATGCTATATTGTTTGTAGTTAGGACACTCGCGTATGTCAACCAATAAGATGGTAAGCGTGCGCTAGAAGTTTATGACGAATGTCCTATTCGCAGCCTCATCATGACAACTGAATCTCTTCTTGACAAGTTTTCTTTTGAGATTGAAGTTCCAACTTGTGATATGAATCTTGTTTAACTTCTGTCCCATCTTTGTTGCCACTGATCCCAAATTATTTATTTTATAGTGTTTTTTGTATGCGAGATAAGTGTATGTATCAGCAGGTAGGGTTAGCAATGTAGCTTCCTTTGCAAGAACGTCCACTTTTTCATTTCCACTTATCTCAACTTGGCTGGGAATCCATTATATTTATTTCTTGTGTATTGAGTTCTTCCATCACATTTTGGATTTGTACAGAAGTAGGTCCCTTGTGAACTTGTTACGGATTGCTTGAAGAGAGCCGTATGAGTCACTGCATATGAGAGCATTAGTTTGATGGATGAAGCATTATTTTAGAACATCTATAATGGCCATTAATTCTGCATGGTAGGTACTGGTATAAGAAGGCAGTGGTACCTTAATGCCTCTTCTTTCAGGAAGTAATACATCATATCCAACACTATTTTCTGTTTTTGACCCGTCCTTAAGTATTGGTTTCAAATTATTATAGAGATCCAGTTTTTCTTGAAAGAGTTTTCTATATATTTCGCTTTGAGGTGTATCCCACTTTACAAGTTTGTTCAATGTATAATCAGTGCAAGGTGTCTTTAGGCTTCATGGACTTATGGATGTTTGTGTGAGTGGCATTATTTTAACCTCATTTTCTCTATTTTTTGGATAAATTTCATTGGCACATACTGCTAAAGGCCTAGTACAATTTCTCATATATTGAAATTTTTGGATTATCTCTTGTTTATCAAATGAGAAAGTTTTTTCTTTTATATCTAATTCTACCAACATAATTAGGAGTAACCAATTCTCACCTTAGATCAAGGGGAAGATGTCCGGGTTCAACATATATTTAATCAGTTGGGCTAGTCCGAAAAGCACCCATCGCTAAGCAAAGGCCAAGGTTGTAGTCTATCCAATTGAAGCGGCCAAATCAGCGATAATTAATAAATAGGGCATCCATAATCAAGTATTAACACAATAAGTGCATTAAATATTCAAAGGAGCATTTCTCTTTGAACCCCTCATTTGAGCCTCAACAAACATTTTATCATTTTTAAGGCATTGCAGCATTTAGTTATCAAGTACTGAATGTGGCTATTCCATCTTTGTTGTAAATTCATAAGAACTGTGAGGATTGTGTTCAGGCTTAGTTAAAATTGGTGTACCAGCTATGTTGAATAGTGGGGCATGACTGCATTTTTTGCAGTTTGCAAAAATGCACTGCTGCTGTTTTGGTAGCTCAGATTGTATAGCCTACATCCTCAGCATTTTTTGTGACTTGGTATGTAGTGTTTTACAATGAAGGAATTATATTGTCCTCCCGATCACGACATACAAAAAAGTGTGAGGTCACCTGCAAACAGAGAGTAATTTACATTCCTCTACTGCCCCTCTGGAACTTTATTTATAACTATCAGGAAAAAAGGAACACTCAAGGAAAACCCTTGAAGTATTCCATTTTCCTGTTCTTGCCTCAAAGATATAGTGCTTGATAATCTTCCTCTAAGGAATCTGCTTTTCAAAATTTTTTTGTAGAAATGTTGGTAGATGCCCTCGAAATCCCCTAGATTCTAGTTGGCAGAACACAGCAGTCACATACTTTTGGTCAAGAAAAGCAATCTGATTAACACTTTCAACAGCCACTAGTTGATCAGTAAAAGAGTATCCACTTCTGAAACCAGCTTGATTTGAAAATATGAGCTTTTCTTTTTCTAATATGTGTATCAACCTATAATTTATCATATTTTGCCAATGAGGTATAACAGGGATACAGGTCGACAGCTGCTTGGTATGTATACACATTAAGAGTCCTTGTTTGTAAGATTAGATTTTAAGATCTAATCTTACATATGTTATGAACTGTATTCAATCTGACAGCATTAATCTCTGCAGCAACTCTTTTATAGAAAAATATCACTATGGCACTCTTATTCCTATGTATAAATGATACTCTTTTAATCAAATGTCTAACTGCTAACCTAAAAAAAAGATACTTCTTTAACAAAATCTCACCTGCTTCTCTTTAACTTAATCTAAGTCTATTGCTCCTTGAATTCATTTTAAATTTAAAAATTAACTATTTTAAAAATTTAAACATGCAATCAAGGAATTTTGGTGCCCGAATTAATGATAAGGAGAAATAAAAAATTTAGCAGAAACTACTTGGCATTTAGAACTTTTATTGGAGTTCCGGAATGCTTCAGCCTACAAGGACAGCCCCTCACCTTTAAGACTGGGTATAGCATTTTAAGGAAACTTAGGGCTTCCATAAAAATTACAAAGATGGCAGGACATAGCTAGTAAATATCAAGCACAAATGAAAAAAAAAAAATAAATAATAGATTACTACACTGGTAGTTACAGTATACTTAATTTTTTCTTTAACAAAATAACTTAAAATTAGTCAAGAATTCAAAAATTAACAGTTAAAAATTCTGCAAATACATTTAGTTAACTTTTAAAAATACATTTACATAATTTTAAAGACAGGAATTAAAATTGTTCATTAACAATACAAATTATAAAAAAAATAATACATTGAAATAAGGTTCAATATAAAAATAAACTTATTAAACTGTCTAACAATTAAGTCAGTAAGTGCCTTATTTAAGAACTTCAGCACTACAAGCAACTCGGAAAGAATGACTCCCCGCTGTCACTATTTCTCCCTTTCGCCCTTCACCCATCCTTCTCTTCTTTAATTTTTCTGTGTAACTTTTAGACTTATTAAATAAAATTACTTTAACTAAAAGTAATGTGATATCAAATGCTGTGAAAAAACAATAACAAATGTTTAGAGAAATTCACCACACCTGCCTATCATGAAGGCGAGAGGGAACATCTTACCACCTGGATGAAATTTTTATGACAGAGGTAGGGTTTGGAAATTTGTTTAAGGTGGATGGATGAGGTGGGTGGGGGAATATGAGGGAGAGAACAGAAAGGGTAAGATGAGTTGAAGAGGAGGAGACGACCTGAGTAAGTGTTCCAATTAGTGGAGATGGAGCCATTAGTGTTATAGATAATACACCCATCAAGAAAGGGGGTTTTTAATCAGACTCAAATTTTATAGTGAAATTTAGATGAGGGTAGTAAGAATTGAATGCAGTAAGGATTTGGGGTATTTTATCTGGATTAAGAAGTCATAAATATATTTTAGAAAATGTTATTTCGAAAGGAGGGAAGGATAGAGTCAAGGAGGTCATAGAGGGTAATACTGGAAATGTCGGGAGTAAGGTTGTTTCCCACGGCCAGACCGTTAATTTGGTTATAGTAATTATTTTAGTAAAGGAGAAAGACTATGAGAACAAATACAGATTTAAACACTTGTCAATAGTGGAAAATTTATGAGGGCACACACAACCTCAACTTTGATCATTTTTAGTATAGGTAATTAATAATATAACAGTCTTAAAAAATGAAATCCAATTATTAAAAACATGCTTTATTAAATATGTAAAAAATATTTTACAGTATGCTCAGGATATTAACTTAATTCTCAGAAACAAATGTATAGGAATGTTTGTACAAATATTGAAATTATGCATCAAGTGCGCTGCAGATATGAAAAAAGTAATGACCGTTTCCTTCAGTGCTCCAACTGAAAAAAATTTATATATATATTTATAAAATTTAAAAAAATATTTAAATAAATCAATTTTGCCTACTTGATGTCAAAATAAATAGTGAGGAATAAATTAATATTAAGCCTAGAAGCTTCCTTATACACACACTAAAATTATGAATAGGAGTCTGTCATACATTGACTAAGAAAATTTTCTAAATTTCATTGAAGATGGACATAGATAGATTCTTGTTTGGAAGATGCTAGAAATCCTCTCATTTCTAGCTTCTCCAGAAGAAGAATCTAATTTTATTTTTAAGGAATCAAAATTTAGGGCTTCTATATACTTTGTCAGAATAGCTCAAAATGTTTAATTATAAAATTTCTTGTACATGGAGAATTTAAATAGAGAAGTGTAAAAAATCAGCACATGATCCGCATTACTTAAAAAATTCCTGCAGTTTGAAATAATCTAAAAGTCCATAAAGGCAACAGTGTCCAAATAGATAATTGAACAGAACGAAATAAGTTATAGAAGCTGCCAAGGATCATCACAAATTACCAACACTTGCATAAAAAGTGTGGGCCAGATGGGTTTCTTCCCATTGGCAGCAAATCACAAGTTGTTACTTTTAGAGGTCTACCAGATATTTATAGTAAGCTCAAAAAAAGAACGCGATGATTTCTTTGGGGGAAATGGAAAAATGGGGAACTTATATAAATGCCAACTCACTTTAATTCATTCACAATATAAAAATGATGGCACACTGCACACTAAGGAGGTTACTTGTCACAACAGGTACAAGAGTAACATTTATTGATTTAATCACTCCCCTTATATTTTACATTCACAAATCATAGTTAACTAAATTAAATATTTAACATCTTATGAAAAAAATGATCATCCATAAAATTCTTTAAATGGAGAATTTTTTGACCATAGATATTATTATTAGATTTTTTTTGTTGGGGTTCGGTCAAGGTAGATTAAAAAAAAAGTGTATTTCTTAAAAATTATCTGCTGATGTTTCGGCTTACATTGTAAGCCATCTTCAGGGCTGTTGAAATACAATGACATGAGAATACAATAATAATTTACAATATATTGTAAATTATTATTACACATTATAAATTATTATTGTATTCTCATGACATTGTATTTCAACAGCCCTGAAGATGGCTTACAATGTAAGCCGAAACGTCGGCAGATAATTTTTAAGAAATACACTTTTTTTTTTATCTACCTTGACCGAACTCCAACAAAAAAATCTACTAATTATTCTTCTACAGGTACTTCAGGCAGAGGTAAGTAGTGAGAACTGATTTTCACATAATTTATTTAAAAAATAATTTTCTTCATTATTATTTTCTCCTTTTTTTAAGATCAATGCTCTGGTGAATAAGTGGAAATATCTACCTAAAATAAATCTGAATCACTTCAAAAACTACACAGCCACTTATATGGTGACACTCCGGCATTTAAATAAAGAATTGTAAGTATTAAAATATCACCAATGCTACCTACAATAGAATTACAAAAAATTAAAGGAAAAGGACAAGTCAGAAATAATATCACTCATTGTACCCAGACCACTAATTATTAAAAAGTGGATAGCGATTTTATACAATTTGTAAATGGTATACTATTTAAATATATTATAAGTTATTTAAGACATTTATTTTTTTTTTTTAATAT
>KZ809963.1:43795-61207 GCA_000696205.2 Oncopeltus fasciatus
TATATATATGTATGTATTTATTTATTTATATTATAGTCTCTGAGGACAAAAGTTTATTCATTGATTTCAATCCAAAATGACTATAAGATGTTATAGATATGGTCATGAAGAAATTTTTAATATTGAACAAGGTTAATAAAACATCTCCTTAAAACAATATCTAGACTAAATGTCTATTTGAAACATACCTCCTAGTGGTAGACAAGATAGAATGGTAGGTGTAACAATAATAAGTATTCTGAAATGTCTAAATCTAAATCATACATGGCCTATTTAATCTACCCACTTCTGATTAAGTGGAACAAACAAAACTGTTAGTCAAATAAAATGCAAGGAATTTGATTTTCAAAGTTGCCAATTCTATTGAATAAATTAAAATGGGAGTAGAAATAATAAAGTTGGAAACATAGTAGGAATGAAAGCAGACAAATAAAAGAAGCAGAACCAACTCTGAACTTTTAATTATTGTGTAATATCAAGTTAGTTTGCACTCTGTAAATGTTTTTCTCAGCCATTTTCCTAATATCCCAGCCTGCAGAATAATACCCTTAAATGTATCATCCTGGTGTTATCTATTTTACTTTTAATTGGTTCTTTAACCCCTTTTCCCAACAAATAATTTTCTTTCTCTTTTATAACTAGGAATTATTTTCTGAAATAATTATGAAGAAACAAAATGTTCAATAGTGTAATTCAACAATAAGTAAAACTAGCAATATTAGCATACAGGAATACAACAGTATGTGTCTAAATAAATAAGTGTGTTTGTAGATTTTATTAATTATAAATATAGTTTCATGAGTATACTCGTACAACTGAAATAATTTAATATAAAATAGACATAAAAAAATTCTTTGAAGAGTCTGACTTACTATTAAAGGAAGTGAGTGAATGTATTGTGATAACAAAAAAAAATTTTCCTCACCTTAGACATATATTCCAACCCATAACAACAGAAACAATATTCCAAAACCACTGAAGATTGATGCTACTAATGAAACAAGTAGCTCTTTAAAAATGTCTCTGGTAAATTTGTTACTAGTCACTTCATAAACAAAAAACCACGCAGTAAAAAATATTCCAATGCCAAGGAGGATAATAGTTAGGTGTGGAAAAACTGCTGGATTAATAGGAGAAACATATCTTGACATTAATTCAATACCCTATAAGATTAACAAAGAAAAAGTAAATTGAAGAAAGTACACATAAACGTATTTTTCAGAAAGAAAAGTATTATACCATGCTAGCAGACATTGCAAAATAACGAAGAGTTATATAAAATTCAAGGCAAAATATATTACTTCACAATAACTTTTAGTAGCCGGTAGCAATTCTAGCCTAATATTTTGATAGCCAACTCATAAGAAGGTTATGTAACAGTTAACTAGGTAAGAATCTTAAAAAATTTATTGTCTGAATTATTTTGATAGTCAACAAAATAATAATTTCTATAGTTGAATAAAATATAAAACTTTTGATTTTTTAATACCAATTTCGTTGCTAATATATTCGTCAATTAAAATGAAATGTTATCAAATTGATACTACACATTTTTAATAAATATTTATTTTAATTATTTTCCTTATATTTTAACACTGAAACTAATTGAAAATAAATTTAACTTTATAATAAAAATTTTCTAACTTTATGCTTTATAATATCAGTGTCACTTCACGATCAGTGAGTCATTGCTGACACCTGATTAAGACTTCCTGTAAGATATTAAAAAATAAAAACATTGCTTGTTACCTTGTTAAATACTAATGTAGTACTATTTTTTAAATTAAATTTGCTTATTACTGCCGGAATGTCAATTTTTTACCGTTGCCGATGTTGCCTACTAATGATGTGTATCTCCTAATGTTACTGAATAGCCATAATGTCAATTTACATTTCTTAGTAGCCTCTGCTACTGTCACTTATTTGTCAAACTACAACAAATAAGGTGAGTATGTCAATTGAGTTAGTTTTTAATTTTCAAATTTTATTTAATTAGCTTTACTAAATGTAGTACTTGAAAATAACTTTTTTCTCCTTATGGCACAATTAATTTCACATAAGTTATCAGAACTCTGATTTGGTTTATTTTATTTTTTCTACCTAATAATAAGCAGATATACTTTTTAGTATTATGAGGATGGTGTGATGAATGAAGAATCATTGGTGCAGCGAGCTGCAGAAGAACGTGCAGCCATCGTTGCCAAGTACAAACATGGGCGGCAAGAAGGTGCAAAAATTGATCCTTGGGAAGATCCTTCCTTGGAAATATACCATGTTCTTGACCGCTATGGATTTATACGGTAAGTATTAATAATATGTGAAGTATTTTTTTTTTTTTTTGGTTGCTCTTATGATTTTTATTTCATTTTGTTCAATTTTATTTTGTTTGCTTTGTTTTTCTTTTATTAAAAATTGCTGTCGCTTCATTCAGCGACAAAAATGATAAACATTACAGTGATGAAGCAATCAAAGAAACTGCTTATGAGGCCCAAGTCAAAGTGGAGATGGAAAGGGTGAAGAAATGGGTTAAAATGCTTGCCCACTGGGATCATGTTATTGGTAGTGAAAAGCTAAAGCGAAGAGTTTTTAAAGGAATTCCTAATTCTCTTCGTGGTCGAGTTTGGAGTAAAATGTTAAATCTAGAGAAATGTAAAGGAGATCAACAAGGAAAATATCAGGTAAGCAGACATTATTGTTGAATTCCCATCTATTTTTTTTTTTTTTTTTTAGTAAAAAAATATGTACTGTTCCTGAATTCTATTCATTCAAGTGTTTCTTATTTTTTCTTTGCACTCTGGAGTTTCTTATTAATTGACTCTTGACCTCTTAATAGAAACTCTTTTAGGGTGGGTAGTACTTATTAGGTTAAGCTTATGCTACTCTTCATATTTTACTGAAGAGAATTTTTAGCATTATTATTCTCATATTTCTACAGTAGCAGCCACCTGTATTTTTTTTTTATGGGTCATACATTTAAAATTTATTTTTAGGCATCATATTTTATTATTATCTAGTATCATAATTCAACAAGTTTTATCATAAAAGAAACATATAAAAACTGCTAATTCTTCTTTTAATTTTTTCCTATCTGCATATTGCTAATTATTTACCTTTATTAAAACTAAGAAGTTTAAATAAAGAAAATAGAAGTTAAATAACCTCTACATGACTTTTTGTCCCTTAAAGAAACTAAACTTCTTTTCTCAATTGATAATTCAATCACTATGAACAATTTTTAAATTCTGTTTTCGATTTATGTGCATTTCTTCATGTCTTCAATATTATTATGAATTTCAACTATGTTTTAACAATAATTTTTAGAATTCCACGTATTGTTTAGTAATTATTGATGTCTTTTTATATCCTGTATCTTTTTAATAGTTGATTGTTAGTGTTGAATTCTTTCACTTAGAATTATAATTCTTACAGTAAACGTTAGGTTTTTGACCCATTCACATAAAAGCAATGTAGATCATACTGGGTATGTTTTTGTCCCTTATTCACTTTCTTTTTTATTGTCCCTGATAATTATTATAGTGCTCTTCCAAACCCTCTCATATTTCATTATTATTTTTAGTCAAGAATCTTTTACTATAAGTGTGTTACGTTTAGTTTAAATTTCTTAATTTAATAATAAAAAAAAGTTTTCATTATTTTTAATTTTCTTTAAGTAATGGGTATTCATTAATGAACACTCTTTTATTTTTTATTAAAATTCATCTAGGAACTAAACTAAAGTTTTTAAATATAGTATGTTATATTCATAATTAAGAAAATGGTGTTGAAAAGTCATAAACAATATTCATAAGATTATCACTCTATTTGCAGATCACTTGAATTACAAATCAAATATATATAAATCAAAAACAAATTCCATTATCTTATTTTAATAGTAAGATCCTTCTCTGAAGTTCAATATTAATAGTAGACATAAAAAAAAACAATAAAAAAAACAGATCTATTTAAAATCCCTTCAGAAAAATAGTAAACAATAGGTCTGTTAGTGATTGAAATCAGATAAGGAGAGTGATGGGGTTTATGGGAAGAAATAATTAAAGAATTGCAAATAATTTTGTCAATATTAGTAAATTAAAATATTAATCTTTATAAAATGCGTAAAATCTAGTTTTAAATTGTTTATGTTCCGTAACATTTTGGTAAAACTTCTCCTGACAAGGAAGATGTGTAATAGTGTAGCTGAGAATTCTGAGAAAATATCTCTCCCTGATGTCTTTTTTATCTTGTAGGATCAAATTAATTATTATTTTTATTAATTATTACTTATTTTTAATTCTACAATTCTCAAAAATGTAACTTTTTAAACCTTTTTACCAGGTTTGTAACTATGAAACATATATAAATACGGATTTAATAGAAAACAAGTGTTTTATTTGTAGAACTGATTCATACTTTCTATGAAACTTTAATTTGTCCTAGGGTTTTGCCTTATTAGTACTTATGTCAAAATCTGTATTTTTGTTCTATCTGCTTTTGAAGCGTCTTCATATTTTGTAACTCAATGAGACTTTATTTACCGTTTCTTCTTCCGGGTTGGACCGTGTCAAATTGGTGTTATTTGCCGAGCTTTCGCATATCATGTGATGGCTTCTTCAGGGCTGAAAAGAGAATGAGAGTTTCATTTAATTTCACTCTCATTCTCTTTTCAGCCCTGAAGAAGCCATTACATGATGTGCGAAAGCTCGGCAAATAACACCAATTTGACACGGTCCAACCCGGAAGAAGAAACGGTAAATACTTCTGACGACCGTCGAAGCCTACGTGAACATCTAACTCAATGAGACTGTTTTCAAATTCACTTAGTTTAAAAGAGCTCTGACCATTGTCAGGGGATGTTTCATTTAAGCCAAGTCGTATAAAATTTATGAATTTTAAAATTATACAAATCAACTGTACAATAAAAAAAATTTTTTTTCTAATTGAAGTGTTAATAGAGTAGAACCAAATTATGTTTTTTTAATTTTTTCACTCACCTGATGACCAAACCCCGTTTATTAAAAACTGGTCTGTGATATCGTCAACTACTTATCATTTAAAGTAAGTTTTACTACTGTGTGCATTACATGTTTTCTGTATTATGTGTGGTGAAATGTTTTTTTGACTTGAAAACTGTACATGTTTTTTAAATTACATTACTTAATAGCACATCACATATTCTATTTGTTATTTATTTCATTGTAATCTAATACCCTTTTTAAATTAAACTTTGTTTTAATATTTTCCTCACTAAAACAGTTTTATGTATTTTTTCCCCCAGGAAATGTGCCAGTTAGCTTGGAATTATTCATCAGATATTAGACAAATTGATTTAGATGTAAACAGGACTTATCGAGATCATATTATGTTTAGAGAAAGGTATAACTTGAAACAACAGGAATTATTCAATGTCCTTGGAGCGTATAGTGTCTACAATTCAGAAATAGGATATTGCCAAGGAATGTCACAAATTGCTGCTCTACTTCTCATGTATTTAGATGAGGAGGATGCTTTTTGGGCATTGAATGTTCTTGTATCTGACAAAAAATATAACATGCATGGCAAGTTGGATTTTTTTTTTTTTTTTTAATAATACCAATTTATAGTTTAATTAGTGTTATTTAAAGTAAAAATAAATAACTTTTTTTTAGTGCCTAATACTTCAAACTAGTTATTATGTTAATTGTATCTAGTTCAATCTGCTCCTCCCCTCCCCCCTCCCAATCAACATTTTTTAAAAACAAAACAAAAAAAAAATTTTTTATTCTGATTTTCTCTAAGTCCCCAATTATCTAAATATTAAAACATGGCATTTATCCTTATTTGGATAACTTTGGGTGAAATAGCAAGTAGAACTGTGCTATCCAAATATGCTATAAGTTTAATTATTATAACATCATTTTGAATGCTATCTTCAATGAATTCCCCTATATCATTTATGAATAGTAAGAAAAGAAAGGGGGTGTAATTTGCATGCCTGCTTGTCTATTTACATCCTGTTTGTCTAGTGTCAGAGAAATCACTCTTATACTCAAAAGCAAGGCATAATCTCATTATGAAGTGCCTTAATGTGTACATATTTTTAGATGAGTCAATAGTTTGTTTGCTATTTCCTTTTAATACAGCCAATGGTTAAATAATAAGAAATCATAGATCCTCCATTTTTTTTTTATGTATGTGTTGAACAAATTTTAATTTGAGAGATTAAATTTATTAAAAAAATCTGAAAATAAAGTATCTTTTTTGTTCTGTTTTTTGAAAATGAATAAATTTTTATGCAAAAAAAAAAATGTTGTTAATTGATTCTTATTGATTTGATTTCAGGTTTTTTTATTCCAGGATTTCCTAAACTTCTTAGATACCAAGAACACCATGATAAAATAATGAATAAATTTTTACCAAAGCTTAAAAAGCATTTAGATAAAAATGGAGTTGATACTGGAATTTACACCCTAAAATGGTTCTTTCAATGTTTTTTAGATAGAGTTAGTATACTAATCCATTTCAAGTTATGTTTGAAGGGAAATCTTTTTATTTGTTAAAATTTTTTTTTTTTTTTTTTAAATAGATTCCTTTTAAGTTAACATTGCGTGTTTGGGATGTTTATTTATTAATCGGTGAGAGGATCCTTACCGCAATGGCTTATAATCTATTAAAATTACATAGGCGGACACTTCTGAGGCTTGGCATGGATGAAATACTTCAATTCTTGCAGGTATATTTTTTATTATTTTAATTTATAACATAATTTGTTTTACTACAACAATTGCATTATAGTTTTATTTAAATAATTTATAAAACCTATATTATCGAATAGAAATATAACATACAGAAGTTGGTTTATACAAATAATTAAAATAACATTAAAAAATCATTCAAATTATGGAGTGGGCTTAAATAATTACAATCAAGCAACTATTTGCATGGGAGAGGAGGTTTAGCTCTTAGATTTAAAAAAAAAAAAATCACTAATAAATCTAAACGGGGGGGAACCCCCCCAAAAAAGAAAGAGAACCACTAAATCTCATTTTGTGTATTCTTCAGCTTATCCCGTGTTTCTAAATTTGATCTTATTGGGCGATCCTGTTGATTGGGCATAAAAAAATACTGCTGTTTGTCCTTCAATAAATAAATGCTTTTAGTCCTTAGTTGTGGCCCGAGCCACCTACAGGTTTCTAGAGGTGTTTGTTCATATCATAGTAGACACAATCTGGACCCGGGTTCAAGGTTTTTAGTTTATATTAGGTGAATGTCAGTTCCCAGTCTGAAAAGGGTTCATTATAATCGTAAGAACTGCTGCTAAAAAAATGTAATGGTAGCGATTCCATATCCTTAATTTGTCTATTAAATTGATCGTCATATGTCTGGTTGAGTATGCCATTATAACAATTCCCATATTCTGCTGAGACAATTCAGGGTCATCTGTTTATTGGCCATTATGATTTATAGTGCACAAGGAAGTTGTATGTTTACCACTTATACTTTTAATAGTATTCCAGACAGTTTGGGCTGTAATACTCATATTTAGAGAAGAATGAAGTTTCCCAAAGAATCGAGCCTGCTTGTTTTAAATTCATTCCGACATAGGGCTCTTTTTCTTTAAATTTTCTGCCGTCATATTACTTTTAAAACTTCACAAGGCCTTTTTTGCCTGGCTTGATTGCAAGCATCATTGAACCAGTGTCAAGGGTGTACTAGTCCATCACTACAATCAGAACCTCTTAGGGAAAAATTATCAATAGGACATGCCTTTTGTTGGAATATACATGCTGTGTTATGGTTTTGTATGAGGATCTAAATATCATTAAAATGAGTCCTTATACCATTACAACTCCACTGTATCGTAATGTATTGTTATTGTAATTAAAAAATAAATAAATAAGTAAAAATAATAATAGATCATCCAGCTGGTAGAGAGACAATTGTTTTTTGTTTGTTTTTTTGTTGCATTGGAGATCATATTTTTTTATTTTAACTGTACTACTGTTTTTAGATTTACTATGCAATAAAACTGATTATTTTATTGCATTTTAATATTTTGAAGTAAGATGTGTAAAGAAATAAATAATTATTTCACTGGGAAGAGATCGCATAGTTTAAATGTTCTACTCTTGATTATGGGATTCATAATCACTCTAATCATGGGATTCTTTTTTGGGATGAGGGCTAAAGCCATGACATTTTTTGCAATAAGAGATTTTCCTTTATCTTCTACTCTGTTCTCAACCTATTATTCAGCTTCCCTTTCAAGGAGGTCATGGAGGAGGTATAGCCAGCCAACTTGTGTCAGAGAAGGAGAGTGGGTAAGCAGATGGAATAAGGGAGAATTTTTGCAATAGTGGAAGGCGTATAAGGTTTAGGGTAAGTGGGGTGTGGGAGAGGGAAGATAGTTCTGAGAGAGAGGGTAAGAAACTCTGGGCAACTAGTGACGGGAGAGCCCAGATGGAATCCAGTGTAATTTCTTCAGTTTAAACTGAAATAGATTTGAATAAAATTTTTATTAATGAAGGACATGTTCAATAAATATTTATATTGCTTACTTTTTTAGCAAAAGATTTAAGAAAGGTTAGCCCAATTCTAGAATTAAATATTTTCCTAGTTTCAGAAGAGCTTTTATTTTAATTTATTTGAATTGGCTTTATTTCTTTCTATGAAACTAGATTGGGCAGTCCCTGGAAAGAGTTGAATGATGGTCATTGCAAATGCAAAAAAGCGTAATTGTTACATTTTGATTCATGGTGATTCTTCAAGCAGCTTTTTTTTCAAGCTTTAATATTGCTAGTCATGGAATGACCAAATTTCAAACATGGGAAGCATTGCAATGGGACTGGTATATATCTTCTTACTGGCAGTTTAAGATAACCACAGGGTTTCAGATGTATATTATGGTCTGTGGTGGGGCTGATTTTTCTGTCTTAATTTAAGATGAAGGAGTAGGGTAGAAAAAGGTACAATGTATGATGTGTAGCTGTAGTAACCATACCCTTTTTAGAAATGGTTTGTTTAATATTAATAACATTTTGACATTTCAAGTTTTATGTGCTTGAGTGCATGTGTATCAAAAAAATAAATAAAAAAAAGTAGAAGGTATCTTAGTCTAATCTTATCTTAATCATCTATAGCTCATAGCTAAGAGGTCTTCACTTCGAAGACTGGAATAAGACTGTGTAAATGATTTAGACACCTTAAGTAAAACAAATACCGTAGTTTTATTAACAATTGTGATTCTTTCAGTAGATAATTTTGAAATTAGTCGTAATTTAGTTAGTTTATTACTTTTTTTTTTTTTTTTTTTATACAAGGTCCAATTGGAAAGGAAATTTGAAGTTGATGATGATATTGCCATGGAAAGCCTCAGTAAGTGTCTTGAAGAATTAAAGAAAAATAAGCTTGACTTTGTTGGGCCTGCTCCACCAAATGAACTACCTCAACGCCAATTTGGGGTTTTTAAAGAACCACCTGTAGAGCAAAAAGTAATATTTTATTTTCTATCTCAATCTATCTTTTATAGGATCAGTAACATTTATATGTTTTTCAACTTAATTTTGAAATGCAGCTATTAATATGAATATCATCATTCATATTGAATACCAAGGATCTCTTTACAAGGCAAAATTATGATAATTATAGCTAACTCTATATTTCTCATCTGAAAAGCTGTGTATTTTACTTATTATATTGCTTACTTGGCCAAAAAGCATGAGTGACAATGACAAAAAAAAACCCTTATTCTTTCAGTAATATTGGGACTATCAAGAGTATTTAATTATTATCTCCATATAAGTTTTTTGTTGGACTGAAATTAAATAACTTTTTGGTTAACTGTAAAATATAAGCCAGCAAACTTAAGTTGTCCTAGATCTTAGTAAAATAAAACAATTTTAGATAGGGAAAGATCCTTTCTATAGCTTGTCATTTAATTATGCACTCCTGAAATATGGGTCTCCTCAGCTTTGTAGAAAAAACAAGCTTCTTTAAAATATTTAAAGACATCAAAGAATTTATGTTGTGAATTTTATTTCCTAAAAAAAATCTACACTGTTTAAATATCTGACTCATTAGTGACTATTCTTATCTGAAGCAATTATGTTGGTGCATAAATAGGGCATGTTTAAACCCAACTTATGCTCCGAACATAATGGTATTAACTTTGATAACAACAGGTGAGCAAATACCCGCGGCATCACTGAGAACACCCTAATTCTAGTACAACTTTTTTTATGTTCATTCCAGCAGCGAACGTTCTGCTTTATAAGCCATACATGCTCTTTTTCGTCGCCAGACTACCTGGTAGCCCATTAACCTATCCTGAAAGGGATTTAACATATTAATGAGGTGTGGCTATTAAATAACAAGACAGTAGCTGATACAGATGAACTACGCATGCGCCAATTCTGAACGACCAACAACTGTGCAGCGTAAAGCCTTCTCTTTCAATTACAGCATCTCCCGTGTTTGTCTAAAAATCTGTCTGGCCCTAAAATTCGTTTATGTAAGAGGTGTTTTTTTCCTTTTGCTGAAAACATGATAAGTATAATAGTAGAGCAACGAATTGTCATGAAATTAGGTAAAACCCCTACTGCAACTTATCATTTATTAAAAGAAGTTTATGACGATAATTTTTTATCTCATACATGAGTTTTTGAGTGCTTCAAATATTTCGAAGATGGCCGAGAAGACGTTGGAGGCAATGACCGCCCAACTCGACGACCCACCCTTCCACGTCCAAAATGGATGAAAATACCGAAAAGGTCAGTCATCTGGTTTAATATGGCAATCGGTTAACAATTTGTGAGATGCTGAAACTTTGGAATTGACAAAGAATGTGTAAGGCAAATTATACATAACAATTTGAACATGCAAAAAGTTTGTGTGAAAGTAGTACCTAAAATTATTACAATTGAATAAAAAGAAGCCCGTAAAAAAGTTTGTACTGACAATTCAGATGCCATTTCAAATGTCCAAAACTTCTTGGAAAGAGTCATAACATGTAATGAATCTTGGTTTTTCACTTTCGGTCCCGAAACATGTCAATCCTTTGGAAGGGTCAATAAGGTTTTTAACTCTCAAGCTTGAATTAAAAAATCTTATTGAATAGTTCTAGTTAGCAATTTTTCTCCCCAAACCTTGTCCATATTCTGGCCAATTTTAACAGGTTTAAACTTATGTATCACTAATTTCTGATTTTAAAACATTTTACTCTTGGCTTATCCAGAAAAACAGAAAGCCAAATGTTTATCTAATTCATAACTATTTATCATTTTACTTGATTAATTTACAAATTATTATTATATTAAATCCCTTTCTGAATATGATTCATTTTTCAGGAATACTTGTTGATGGAAAGAAATTATAAAAGGAAAGGAAGTGTGCGTAATTATTAATTCTTACAATCACAATTTTTAAAAATCATTTAGTTTTAATATAATAATGTGAAAGTATTCCTTCATTTTCTCAACTCCAATCTTTTGATTAATCCATTTTTTAAAATTTAAATAACAGAGAGAATTTTCTTTGAAAATCTTTGTATATTATAAAAATTTAAAACATCCTTAAACCAATAGGTTTTTCTTTTCTCATTATAACTCGAAGTAAAAATATATTCCAAATTTGTCAATGATGCTTTGAATCTACTGTTAGAATTCTAGGGAATACCCATGAAGTGTTATGAATCTCTGGCAGAATCAGAAAAGAAAAGACATTCCATTATCTCTATTTGTGGGCAAGTTTGATTCTGCATTTCATTCGGTAATTATTTCTGTAATTACAGTGTGATTTGTTGTATATGGGGTACTTCGTTGTCTATCTTCCTCTCTTAAATTGGCTTCTTAATATTTTGGCTCTTGAGTTCTTGCTTCACATCTGATTTATTATTGTGTTTTGGTGATTGTTGTTTAATATGTGTTACTTGTGCTCATTTTATTGCTTTTACATGTATATAAAGTTGTTTGTGGCTTCTAATCGTTCTGCTATATTCAGCTATATCTCAAATGGAGGTACAGGTAAAATTCTTTGTCTATTCATAGTTGAGAATACTTATTTAGACAGTTACAATATTTGTCCAAACAAACTGTTCTGCAAAATCTGTATGTATTAACTACTAAGTTATAATGTGTAGTTTATCTTCAAAAAAGTATTTTTGTTATTAAGAGAGGATTATCAGGAATCTGGTCATGGTAGTTGAACAATTAAAAACTAATTTGTAACCAAAATATTTTTTATTTTAGCAAACGTTTTGGCATGAATTTCAGGCCTTCATCAGGGCTGAATATGAAAGAGAAACATACAAAATAATATAGAAACATGTCTATATATGATAATCAAACCAAGAAAAAAGAATGAAAATATAAAACTGTGTGTATAATCGACTACGTAAAATGAATACTGAGTATATTGGAAATAAAAAATTATTAATAAAATTTCTAAGTGTAGATACCAAGTAGGGTGATGTGGGGTGAAATTTTAAATTTTTTAAAACTGATCAGTCACGATGTAGGCTCAATTGAGCACGAGTCTCTCTCTTTCTCTTCCCATTACCCTCCTTGGTGTGTACACTTACGAATTTTATTAATTAATTTTTATTTCCAATGGGCTCAGTATCCATTTTATACAGTCGATTACACACAGTTTTATATTTTCATACATTTTTCTTTGTTTGATTATCATATATAGACATGTTTCTATATTATTTTGTATCATTCTCTTTCATATTCAGCCATGATAAAGGCCTGAAATTCAGGCCATAATGTTGGCTAAAGAAACTATTTTGGTTACAAATTAGTTTTTAATTGTTCAACTTTCATGACCGAATTCCCCGAAATCCTCTCTTCATAGAATTTGACGGTGAACAATTCATTCTATATTCAAAAGGAGAGTTTGTTGACCGTAGATATTATTCTTAGATGAAAATACATTTTTTAAATTTGTGTTTTTTTGGATCTACCTTGACCGAACCCCAACTAAAATCATCTAAGAATTAATTCTATATTGTTTCTTTTTTTACCTTTCTCAAAACTATTTTTTCCTCTTCCATTTTCACCCATTTATGAATTCATACTTTTTGCGAAAAGGAGCTGAAATATGAAATTCGGTTCTGCATTAAGGAAACTGAAGACGTCAGAGCATGTACACATGTATAGTATCGAAGAGAGTTTTTTCAAAAGAGTATAGTCCTGACAGGAACGTGAATTGGCGAAGAGCGCCAAGCAATTGTGCGAACAACCCTTAAACTAGAGCACCCTTCACAGCTTAAGAGAAGGAGCGNGGAGTGTTTTGACCACTTAGTCATAGAGGGAGGGCTATCTGAAAGTAGCCACCTGTTTCTGAACACCTATGAATCCTGGCAACCTTTTATTTCTTGATGAAAGCCTGTGCTGATATGCAGGCATTCATTTCTTGAAAAAGTGGCAGGCATGGGAGTCCCAAATGTATCTCTGGTTCATTCTTATTAAAGTGAAAATCCAGTGCATCCTAGCATCATAAAACTACAAATCTCTCGAATAAATTGTTTAGGTATCACTTCAAACAAGTGAAAGTTATTCCTTAAATAAAGATACGTTTTGCTTTTGCTCATGCCGAACTACTTGAACATAATTTTCAAGATCTACATTTCTATATCTGTTCATTTCCATCTTGACTCCCTCAGTTAATTTTGTACTTCTATAAAGCCTATGTTTTTAACCAGTGATTGTTATATCAGATTCAAAAACTAACATGAATTTTCAAAACACCATTGTCTTTTTAAAGATCTTAAGTATTTCATATAAGCTTTCATTTTGGAATGAATTTACTGGACGAGGCCCTTGCAATAGTTATCAGCATAGTTTAGTATCAGTACAGATACAGTGCTAGATACCTGAGCCAAAGTCCCCAAATTTAGTACTCATAGAAAACTTGAGTTTTTTTCATTCTTAGTTAATTTTAGGTCCTCAACTAACTGTCTTTGATTATAGGCCTATTTTATACTCCTTAACTATAGTAAAACAGCTTAAAAACCTTACCAATACCTAGACGCACTAATGATTCCAACTGCGAGTTCACTTAAGTAAAATTCATTTGTGTTAACTTCTTATTACATTGTTCATTCCAGGATGGTTTCGTTTTGTACAGTCAGAGAACATGTTCTCATGAATACAGATCGTACAGGTAGAACTCCTGATTTTTCCAATCCTACAGTAATTGAAAGTGAAAGTCTCTTTTCATTCAGAGTCTACATTGTAACATTTGACTAATCAACCCTAGCCTCTGCCATCTTACTGGAATCGTAGACTGTTTATCGACCTCCTAGTCTTGTTCCAACAGGTCGTTTCACAATCTTATGAGCACAGACCTGAGTATTCTGAAACTGCACCCTGTTTAGGAGCATAACAAGCTAGATAAGATTTATTTCTTATTGAATTATTCGAAATAAAGTTTATCATAGTCCGATTTTCTGAATAAATAAATTGATTTAGGTTTGTCTTAAATTAATTATATTTAATTCTGTCCTTTTTCTAATCTTCTAAAATTATTATAATTAGAAGTTAAATGATGGAGCAGTAAATTCATGTTTAACAACTTTTAAGTGAAATTTATCTAGTACTTAACTGTAATTTATTTATGTGCTTTAAAAAAAAATAGCATACTTTTTATTTTTTTTCTCAGTTTAATTTTGTAATTTATTTCAAGTTTAAAAATATGTCGGAAACTAAAATGATTATTAATAAATAATTCTAAGATGATTTTAGTTGGGGTTCGGTCAAAGTAGATCCAAAAAAACCACTGAACCCTATGAACACAAACGTCTTTTGTCTGAAACCGTTCACATTAACTTGCAACACAATCCAGTTAACGACAGAACTGACATGGGACAAATTTCTTCAACTTATTTTAACATTTTCAAGATTCTGAAAAACCATTAACCATACTACTAAATCAACCAGTCCAACTGTCTCCTTCATCCTTAGGCAACTTATCCGAAATATTTCCTATTTTCCCGGTATTGCCCCTTTGATGCAGGCCGCTCTCCTTTTGTACCTAACACCTCACCACTCATTAGTCTATCTTAAGTTTTCCTAGCTTATCAAACCTCACCTCTCAGACATGAACATTTGATATAGGTGAAAAACGCAGGTGGGGTGAATTTTCTATAAATTTTTTAATTATTTTCCTAAAAATTTCGTAATACATTACTTTTAGTTACATAAAACTCTATGTGATAATAATGTGAATCATAAATTTTGTATATTTTTCTTATGTTTTCGTATGGCATGTATTTTAACAGCCCAGAAGATGGTTTAACATGTAAGCCGAAACGTTGGCAGATAATAAAAAATATATTCATCATTCATCAACCATCACCAAACCCCAACAAATTCTCCATTACTTTACTTATCAGAGTCTCTGGTTAATAGATTGTACATATGTTGCTTACAAATACTCACTGATAAAGCGTAACATGACAGTTAACAACAAGTGCTTCTCGCCAATAGTGCACTGTTTTCTCTCTTGCTGATAGACCATTACGTGTCAGAGTTTACACACTAGTGCCTCTCGCGAATAGTGTTTTTATAGTGGGAATTTCCCTTTAAAAAAAAAAGGGAATACCGATTTTGAAAATTTTAGGATTCAAGTTCTACCTTTATACCAAACTTAATTTGTTATTAAAATGATCCAATAACTGAAAGAAAGTTAAATTTTATTAATGCAATAGCGCCCTCAAGATATCAAGTATATTTTTATATAAAGTTANGTATGTTATGGATGTATAAATATAGTTATTAGTGAAAAAAGTATTTGAGTTTGTAGTTAATTTTGAGTTAGTTAATTTATAAGAAAATAAATATATTTACAGAAATATAAAATAACTATATTTTAAAGAAAGAGGGATCATTTAGTAAAGCTAAAATTATCCCTTTTTCTTTATTTTTAGTTAATACTTTTCTTCCATCTCCTCTTTTTTTTAATGAAAGTGGCCATTGAGCTTTTTCTCATGATAAAATTTTTCAAAATTGCTTGATGTTTTCTCCATCATTTCTACTGTACAATCACTAAGTAAGAAGAAATTTATATACATATATTTATATTTGTGTGTTAGTTAAATCTTTAATGTCTACAATTTTCAGTTTTTCATAATGTATTTAGGCATCTAGCTTTATAATGTAAAGCAAAAGGCTATGTTCATTATTGATCCTAATTGAGACCCATGGAATGATTGATTACTTGAAATTTCAAGTGCTAATGAAATCAGTGTTTTCAATCTTGCAGGCTAAAAGTAACTATTTATTAATTTCTCTTAGACAGAAACTAATAAAAATCAACACACATTTGTGTAGTGATGAAAGAAATGTTTTATTATTTATTGTTTTCTTATTGAGTAAAATCAGACAAGTAGGAATGTCGAGATTTCCTGAAATATCAAGTATGCAGAGCAATGAAACTCAACTCCGATTTATTTATTGATAAAGAAATATTTTAGAAGTTAAGAAACTAAGTTGAAGAATTAGAAGTGAGTGTGTATCTGAACCGAAATATAATTTTTTAATTGCTATTAGACAGAAATTAGTTGTTCAAATAGAGAGTTTTTTGACCGTAGGTATTATTATTAGATGTTTTAAAAATGAAGTGTATTATGCTGCTTTAAATTTCAAATGAATGGTTGAGTTCATTATAGAGTGAAATCGGACGAATAGGAAGGGTATTACTTGAGTTGTCAAGTATATTAAATTTTTTTTTACAGTGTAAGGGCATAATATTTAGCTGAAAGTATTAAAAAAAAAAAAAAGATTTATTTATTGATATACTATATATTTTATAAAGTTGTATGACAAGGAATCTTCATCAACTATGCTGCTGACATATACCACTATGACCATATACCACTTCATTAAAGCAATCTTTGCATGACATAGAACCTCCACTCAAAGTATGGGTTAATTCATAAATTTACAAATTCATTTTTGTGCCAAAGTTCTTAATAGAGAAAGTTAATTATGAATTGTAACATATTTACATTAAATAGACAATTATCTGTACAAGTGATAGAAAATTGATAGTTGAGCTACCAGGACAGATAGTGATGCTGTCAGGGGTCAAGCAATACTTCTTTAAATAATGATTAGTATTAACTTCATGTATGTATATATATAGGTGCATCCATACAATCATATATGTGTATGTCAAACTTCATCAAATATCAAATAAAGGCTGAAAAAATATCGTTTTTTTAAATAATAATCTATTTAATTCAGGAGTTATAGATTTAATAAGTAACTTAAAAATATATATAAACATACAACTTGTTATGCAGGTAAGATTTGTTAATGTTAAAATAATGAAATAAAAATAAATATCAATGTTAGGGAAAAAATTGTGAATGACATGTTATTTTAATTTCTTTTTTTTTTTTTAATTTAAATTAAAACTAATTCAAAGGCCTTT